>SJYA01000852.1:381775-414447 GCA_006410615.1 Neotragus moschatus
TAACCTGTTCTATAAGTAGTAGTTTCTCCTGTAATACTTCCAGGAAGGAAGTTTTCACCATATTGGAATTTACAGAGTTCTGTTAATATGGAGAGTCCTGCTCTCCAATGGTGAGGTATGCTGTTTCATAATGTGGTCAGCTTTGCTGAGGTGCTGGTCCAGTATTGTGTCTTGGACTGTGTCTTGTTCCAGTCATATGATAGGATGGGTTGGGGATGGGGATCAGTGGTAATGGAATGTATTCAGTATTTGTTGACTCTTTAAGCCTTGAGGTAGGAACTTTCACATACAGTATCGTATGTAATTGTCACAATTGCTAGTCACATTTTATAGCCAAGGAATCTGAGATTCAGAGAAGTGTGTAACTTTCTCAAGATCATATGACTAATGTCTTACCATGCAATACCATACAACTGTAGATATTGTATAATAGGGGAGCCAGGATTTTAATCAACCCTTCTAGCTAAAGAACAGGTAATTCTTCTTAAATTCCTTATATATTACTATGGGAAAGGTGAGGTCGCTTATCCTGTTCTAATAAGTGATGCCAGGTCTTCTATTACTTAAAAGCAATATACCAGTTTAGGCAATGACTAAGGCTAATCTTATCAGTTTGCTATGCAATGAATTCATACCCATGCTCCATGATAGGGGGGTGTGTGTGTGTGTGTGTGTGTGTATGTATACATATATAAAGAGAGAGAGAATATACAGCATTTTCTTTATCCATTCATCTAGTGATGGACATTTAGGTTGCTTCCATTTCATGGCTATTGTAAATAATGTTTCAATAAACACAGAAATGCATGTATCTTTTCAAATTAGTGTTTTTGTGTTCTTTTGAAAAATATCCAGAAGTAGAATTCCTGGATCATATGTTAGTTCTATTTTTAATTTTTTGAGAATCCTCTACTATGTTGGCTATAGTGGCTGTACCAATTTTCACCAACCTCCTATTGTCCCACCAGGAGTGCATGGGGGTTTGCTTTTCTTTGCTAACACTTGTTTTTTGTTGTCTTTTTGATAATAGCTATTCTGACCAGTGTGAGGCAATATCTCCCTGTGGTTTTAATTTGTAGTTCCCTGATGATTAGTGATGATGATCGTCATTTCATGTGTCTGCTGGCTGTCAGTACGTCTTCTTTGGAGAAATGCCTACTCAGGTCCTCTGCTCTTTTTTTACTTGGATTGTTTCTTGGATATTGAGTTTTGTAATTTCTTTGTATAATTTGGATATTAGCCCCTTATCAGATATATCATTAGCAAATATTTTCTCTCACTCAGTAAGGAGTTTTGTTGATAGTTTCCTTCATGGTGCAAAAGCTTTTTAATTTGTTGTAGATTCATTTAACTTAGCTTTTGTTGCCCTTGCCTGAGGTGACACAAAAATTTTTGATAAGACTAATGTCAAAGATCCAAATAGGAAAAGGAGTACATCAAGGCTGTATACTGTCACCCTGCTTATTTAACTTCTATGCAGAGNGCAGGTCAGGAAGCAACAGTTAGAACTGGACATGGAACAAAAGATTGGTTCCAAATCGGAAAAGGACTACATCAAGGCTGTATATTGTCACCCTGCTTATTTAACTTCTATGCAGAGTACATCATGAGAAACGCTGGGCTGGAAGAAGCACAAGCTGGAATCAAGATTGCTGGGAGAAATATCAAATAACCTCAGATATGCAGCTGGTACCACCCTTATGGCAGAAAGTGAAGAGGAACTCAAAAGCCTCTTGATGAAAGTGAAAGAGGAGAGTGAAAAAGTTGGCTTAAAGCTCAACATTCAGAAAACGAAGATCATGGCATCTGGTCCCATCACTTCATGGGAAATAGATGGGGAAACAGTGTCAGACTTTATTTTTTGGGGCTCCCAAATCACTGCAGATGGTGATTTCAGCCATGAAATTAAAAGACGCTTACTCCTTGGAAGGAAAGTTATGACCAACCTAGATAGCATATTCAAAAGCAGAGACATTACCTAGCCAACAAAGGTCCAACTAGTCAAGGCTATGATTTTTCCAGTGGACATGTATGCATGTGAAAGTTGTACTGTGAAGAAAGCTGAGCACTGAAGAATTGATGCTTTTGAACTGTGGTGCTGGAGAAGACTCATGCGAGTCCCTTGGACTGCAAGGACATCCAACCAGTCCATCCTGAAGGAGACCAGCCCTGGGATTTCTTTGGAGGGAATGATGCTAAAGCTGAAACTCCAGTACTTTGGCCACCTCATGCGAAGAGTTGACTCATTGGAAAAGACTCTGATGCTGGGAGGGATTGGGGGCAGGAGGAGAAGGGGACGACAGAGGATGAGATGGCTGGATGGCTTCACTGACTAGATGGACATGTGTTTAAGTGAACTCTGGGAGTTGGTGATGGACAGGGATGCCTGACTTGCTGCAATTCATGGGGTCACAAAGAGTCGGGCACGACTGAGCAGCTGAACTGAACTGAATTTTAATTAATTTTCTCCAGCATATTAAATAGTTGCAATGCTAGATTAAGGATACACACAAATGCAGTAACTAGAAACTCTTTATAAGACTAAGAAATGGTGCTCTGACCATGAGCGACTTGAATAAACAGGATCTAAATAGGAAGAGAGGATGGAAGAGCATTTCAGGCTGAGCAAACAACCCGATGAAACTAGATTTCTTTTCTAGTATAAAGCAGCTGTGCTTTAGGTAGTGTACAAAAAGGGTGAATAAATAATATGGGGCAAGATTAAGGAAGGTGTGGCTTTTGTGATTTTAAGGATCAGTTATTTTTTATAGGGCTTATTGTAAGGATATGTCCATGACAACCTAAGAAAGGTGCCATATTTAAAAACTTGAAAGGAATGGTGGATACAGTGGGGCTTAAGGACTTTAGCTGCATGGTTCTCTCCACTTGAATGTGATATAGCTCTTCTGTGCATGTATATCTCTCTCTTGTTTCTGTACCAAATGGTTTTCTTACTATACTGAACAGAGTAGAGTTTACTTTGTACCTGTTTTTCTATTTCAGTGCTTTTGTCCCTAGGGTAATTTAGCTGTTCTTTACCAATCTACTCCTCTCATTTCTGTACCCTGTGGTTTCTTTACTCTCTGTACATATTTTTTTTTTCCTACCTCCAAGCTTTTGCTTCCTCTTGGTTTCAGTTACCTCATACCTTCTGCTCACATACACCTGTTAGAATCTGTTATAATTTTACTTAATTCACTCAACAAACATGTATTAAATGCCTGCTGAGTACCAGGCTCTGTCCTAAGCATTGCAAGTATATCTGCAAACTAAACAGACACTCCCTGCCCTGCCTGATAGACAAGTCTTCCCCCAATATTTACGGGACTGGGGTGCAAGAATATAAATGGAAACCTCTGGTCTGCCCCATTGCTACTGCTGCTGCTCAGTCACTTCAGTCATGTCCGACTCTGTATGACCCCATAGATGGCAGCCCACCAGGCTCCCCCGTCCCTGGGATTCTCTGGGCAAGAACACTGGAGTGGGTTCTGGTCTGCCCCTACAATTTCTTTAATCCTGGTTCTGTTCCCTGCTCTTAGAGACCCTCTATCCAGAAACATATACATCTCATTCCCCAAAACCCTTGTCATAAACAGTAAGCCCTTGCAAGAGGAAGAGGCCAGTGCTGGCCCAGCACCTTGACAGTTTGAGCGAGGAATTCCCGGGCCCTTAGATACTTGGAACAGTATCTAAAAAGAGAAGTCATAGTCTCTCACTCCTCACCCTGTGGGATGAAGAGCACCGTAAGAGGACCAGAGCACACCATCGGTTGGCAAACTAAGGTTTTGTTCACAGAGCTTACCTTTTAGTTGGGAGAGGGAGAAAATAAATAAGATAATTATATTGTGTCAGTGTATTAGATGGTTATTAGTGCTATGGAGGGAAATAAAGCTGGGAAGGGTTATAAGGAGAGTATATTCCTTTGTGTGTGTTTTGGTTTTAAAGAGAATGATCAGTACAAGTCTCTTTAAGAAGGTGACTGAACAGTATTTTTCATTAGATTGGATATGGGATGTTTATATTAGTTTGAACTAAAATTTTTACTCATTTTGACTGAAGGAATGAGGGTGGGATTTATTGCGTACCTTCTGAGTTTTATACTAGATATTTTATATACCTCATTCCAATTAATCCTTACTGAAGTCTAAAAGGCATTATTTTCCAGTCCATATACCTAGTAAGTATCAGAGTGAGGATTGTATTTAGATCTAAGACTTCTAGTAGTCATGTATGGATGTGAGAACTGGACCATAAAGAAGGCAGAGTGCTGAAGAATTGATGTTTTTGAACTGTGGTACTGGAAAAGACTTGAGAGTCCTTTGGACAGCAAGGAGATCAAACCAGTCAATCTTAAAGGAAATCAACCTTGAATACTCACTGGAAGGACTGATGCTGAAGCTCCAATACTTTGGCCACCTGATGCTAAGAGCCGACTCATTGGAAAAGACCCTGATGCTGGGAAAGATTGAAGGCAGAAGGAGAAGAGAGAAATAGAGGGTGAGATGGTTGGATGGCATCACCGGTTCAATAGACGTGAACTTGGGCAAACTCCTGGAGCTGGTGAGGGACAGGGAAGCCTTGCTTGCAGCAGTCCATGGGGTTGCAGAGTCGGATAGGACTTGGTGACTGAACAATAACAACTTCAGAGTTTGTGCTGTTTCTAAAGAGTAAATGAAGGCATAGTAATTATAATAAGGAGTCATTAAAAATATCATGCTGTTACCTAGGTCATAATATTATCTTTCCATTATTTAGCAAAGTTAAGTGCAATTTTATTGATGAAGAAATGGATCATTTGATACACTCACAAGTTCATATTTCACTAAGGATAGCAAATCTCAGGCTTTTCTGGTAGCTCAGTGGTAAAGCATCTGCCTGCCAGTGCAGGAGACACAGGTGTGATCCCTTATCTGGGAGAATCCCACATGCTGTGGAGCAACTAAGTCCATGTGCCACAACTGTTAAGCCTGTGCTTGAGAGCCCAGGAGCCCTATATAGCCTGTCCTCACCAAGAGAAGCCACTGCAATGAGAAGCCCTCTCATTGCTACTAGAGAGTAGCCACCCTCGCCACAACTAGAGACAAGCCTGCAGCCACAAACACCCAGCACAATAAAAAATAAATAAAGAAAATTATAAAAATAAAATCATAGCAGATCTCTTTTCTTTTGAAAATGTGGTATTGTAAGAGTGAAAAGATAAATTTTGAGTAGTTATATGTCAAATAGGTATGTTAGTAATTTCCAAACTTGTTAATAAAATATATCAGTATAATGGGGGCTTAGAAATTTCATTCCCTTATTAATACAGCTAACTGGAAGTTTCTATGACTTTTTAATATTTTGACTCATTTGTCTTAATTTTACTGGAGTCAGGCTTTCCTTTGTGAAGTACTATTTTCCTTAAACTGGGAACCTAGTAATAATTTCATTTTTAAAAAAAGTTGTGGCAAAAGGACTTTTCCAGTTCTTGGCAGGTTTGAAGTTCATTGCAATTTTACTGTGGATAGAAATCTTTCCAAAGGGGGGAAATCACTCTACAAAGAAAAACTTTGAATCCTTTTCTCTCATGTGACTTGAACATAAAATGATTTTAATAGCCATGTATGAATCTGAACATTATTCTTAGTTGTTTAGTACTTCAAAAGCACTTTCAGAAGGGAATTGTTTTGCTTATTTGTGATTCCAAATCAAATACACAGAGAGATTTGGAAAATTTGCAACAGGAAGTAATCTCAGTTCTATGTAGCCACTAATCTGGTGCAGAAAAATTCAACTTTTATGAACAAAGGAAAAGCAATCTCTTTTAAGTTATAAATACAAGTCAGTGTAGCTTGTATTGTTTTAATAACTAAAATGAAGAAGCTGACTGTAAGTTCATTTTTTGAACTACATTCCTAGAATCACTTTAGAGTTGACTGTGTCCTGAGAAACCTAATTCAACAGATTTCCTACTCTATAGGAATATTCTCTTTATGTGTTACTACATTAATAACTATATAGTATCTACATATATCTTTAGAGTTATATATAAATCTTTCATATTTTTCACTTCACTTAATCTTGACAACTCTATGAGGCAAATATTCCCATTTAGGTTTACCCAAGATCATCTAGTTAGTAAGTGATAGGACCAGTATAAGAAGCCAGGTCTTTGATGGCAAATCTGATGCCTTTTGCATCATATCATCTTGTCTTTTTATGTGCATTTCTTAGTTCGATATCACAATGTTGGCTACAGTCAAGTTCATGATCAATTAAAATCTGTAGATCTTTTTCATATGTTTTTAAGTCAGATTCTCATCTTGTACATCTGTAATGGGTATTTTGAACTTAAATATAGGACTTTGTTTATCCTCATTCATTTTCATTTTGTTATTTTATACTTATTGTTCTAGCCTTCTGAGATCTTTTTAGTCTTGATTCTGTTATTCAATTTATTATTTCTTCCAGCTGTGTGTCAACAAGCAAGTTTTATAAGTAGAGTGTCTTTGTGATTATAGAAGCCATTCTAGTAGTCTAGTATTCTGTGTGCGTGTTACATAGTTGGAACTTAATAAGTGATAATTGATTTAAAAAGATATTTGGCAAGGCAGAGAAAAAACTCACATAGAATCTCTTACACACACAAAAAAATCCTCAATATAATTACTTTCAGTTTTGGATATAAATATTGCAATATTATCATAGCACCATTATGGTTCTCTCTTGTATTTTATGTTTATAAATAATGTTTTTCATGGTAAATATAGTGGCTAACCAACTTCCTTTGTCATATCAACTTGTTATCGGTATTTTAAGAATCCATTGCCTTATAACTCTACTTTTCTGAAATTGGCCTACTCTGGCTAAGGACTAGAGAATTTCTATTGAGGGCCTGAAGAGAAGAAATCTAGTTGTCAAGAGGGCTATTGAACTTATTTTACAACTGTATTTATATAGCAAAGAGAGGTTTTTACTCAGGTGTAAGTTTATAATTAGTAAAAAATAACTTTTTAAAGAAATTTCTATTCATATGAGGTATAAGATTGAGACAATGTCAGTTATCTGTGTTCAATAATATAATTATTGTCTTTTTATGTAGAGTGTTTTATGAATGTTACTAGGGCTTCCCTGGTGGCTCAGATGGTAAAGAATCTGTTTCCAGATCTTGGGTTTGCCTGCAGGATACTTGGATTTGATCTCTGGGTCAAGAAGATCTCCTGGAGAAGGGAATGGCTACCCACTCCAGTATTCTTGCCTGGAGAATCTCATAAACAGAAGAGCCTGGAGGGCTACAGTCCGTAGGGTCACAAAGAATCGGACACTTCTGAGTGACTAAGCACGCACACATAAGTGGTACTGGTGAAGGTATTTTGGTGAGAAGTTGAAGTCCCTCAAGCCACCTGTAGGTGCCATCACTATTTGGGTATTATGGGAGTGCTTATTGCCAGTCACTTAGTATCCGTTTGCTTTCATGGTCTTACTATACTCTTTAGAACTCTTTGCAAGCAGTTCATTTATAGTTTTCTATACAGGGAGTTACCTTGTTGAAATGAAAGAAACATTGTGTAAAAACATATTAACAGTTAGTATTGGTTTTGTAGATGGAAGTAAAAGTTTTTGGATAATTTGCTACAGTAATGATATGATGTAATGTAAAATTTATTTTATTAATTATTTATTTTAATAGCTTTATTAATTGTTTTAATTCTCTACTTATAAAATTAATACAATCCAGAAGGAGATCAAAGTTAAATCCCTAGTTAAAGCCTTCAATTGTATTTTAGGGCATCTCATGGTAGAACCTATTTAATAATAGTTGCATTCTTGTGGATTCATGAAGATCTTGGGCTATAGCTTCATCCATTGTCAAAGCCTACTGTATTTTACTTTAAAAAAAATAGTTTTTGATCTTTTACATTTTCACGTTTTTTCTATTTTGTGTATTTTTGTGCTTAAATGGAAGATAAATTCTAATTGTCTGAATCTTCAAGCAAATTAAACATAATTTTTAGTGTTCTGGGAGTTAGCTGCTAAGTCACTTCAGTCGTGTCTGACTCTGTGTGACCCCATAGACAGCAGCCCACCAGGCTCCCCCGTCCATGGGATTCTCCAGGCAAGAACACTGGAGTGGGTTGCCATTTCCTTCTCCTCTGGGAGTTAGAGGCTCTCATAAATACCATTACTCAAAAAGATATAAAATTTGTCATCCTGAGAAAACTTGCTTTTATGAAGCAGCTGGACTGGGGACTATTCTAATTTCTTCTAAATTATAGTCAGTGGGTTTCACTGCCATTATCTCTGCAAACATCTGAGGGGGTTAATGCAGTTATCTCTCTGAATATAAAACACTATATAATTACTGAATATATAATATAAATCTTGCTGTTTTAGACTTCAGCATGATGTAGTTATACTTTGAAATATTAATTTTTGAATTGTTGAAGTCCTTTTTATTTAATCATGTATTTGAAATTTAAACGTGTCTATTTCTGAAAAGGATTTGAGATGTTTTCTAATTATTTAGAGAAATCTCACTATTATAAATAACTAAATGGCATTATACAGCAGCTGCAATTGTTGAAATTTGCATTATCTGTGTAGATTACTTTGTTTTGAAATTAATTCCTCTTCTTAAAACAGCCACTGGTTTTATGTTTACAGAATGCATTTCCAAAAGTGTTTTCTTGACATCCTTTTCAGTGCTTAAGAATTAAATTTAGCCTTCTAATTTTCTCCTATTTCTCATGTTTTAAGATAATTACAGGAGTATACTTTGAATACTCAACTATTAAATCACTTGGTCAAATCTTCTTGTTTGTTGTTGTTTAATCACTAAGTCCTGTCTGACTCTTTTGCAATCCCATGGACTGTAGCCTGCAGGCTTCTTTGTCCATGGCGTTTCCCAGGACAGAATACTGGAATGGGCAGCCATTTCCTTTTCCATGGGATCTTCCCACCCCAGGAATCGATTCCACGTCTCCTGTATTGCAGGCAGATTCTTTACTATTGAGCCACCAGAGAAACCCATCTTATTTCTTCATTTTCTAAATATTCAAGTTTTTAATTAAGAAATAAAGCCTTTCATTCAGCACTGTTTTATCTTGTTTCTTTATTAGTTGCCTATTTTTGCTTCTTTTACCTTCTCCTATTTCTCTATTTTATCCTAGTATCTCTCTCTTCCTTAGTTTCTCTAATTTCATTTTTTTCCTAAAAGAGTTTACTCTGTAATTTAAGATTAAAAGCTTCTATTTTTCTAGGATTATGTATATTGTGTATATCATTATTAAACTTATAACAAAACCCGCTTTCTAAGGCAACTCAGACATAGGAATGTGTAACAAAGGCCTTTGTAGAGTTTATTATTGATTTGGTAAGTTTTTACAAAAATTATCAAAAACATACACAAAACTGATATTACTGGGAAAAAAAAGCTAATTGTAGCAGTGAATGAGTTTACAAACTATGGAATATTAAGGATTAAACATTCCCAATAGATAATGAAATTTTTAAGGGAAATTTTTATGGTACCTCAATTACTACAGAGTATATTTCTATATAGATGAAAAAGTAAGTCAAAATAAAGGGAAAATTGCATATTTTCTTCTTCTTTCTTCTTGTTACCAGACGAAGCAAACCTTAATTAGATCTCAGTTTGCCTGTACTTATAAAGATGACTGCATGATAAGCAAGGATAAATGGAATAATGTTAATTCAGCATCAAAGCCTTTGTGTGTTCTTCACGTGGAAAATGACCTTTCTGGTAATTGACTTAGTTGAACAATTTAATAACAATTTAATTCTAGTGTACTGATTGGTTTTAACGTAAGTGAAACTAGATTTTTTTTGTAATGTAAACGTTTATATTTTTAAAGACTTGAGTTTATTTTAAAAGTTATATCTAAGTACAAATTGGTGTATAGAATTAGGACTTAGTTTGATTTAGCTAAATGTATTTAAGAAATAACTTGTAGTAGCATTTAAGGATTGTGTTATGCATTCAGACAAAGCAAATTTATTGTTTGTAGGGATGAAAAGTGATATAGTAAAATGAAATGTGATAGTAATATTGCTGTATCTGTTAGCAATGTAATTTATAGCATTATTTGATTGTAAATCATAAATTTTAAAATATTCTTTATTTAAAAAGTTTATAAAATCTCATGTGTAATAATTTTAAGTATTATATAATTTCTTTCCTCTTTTCATCTTGCATAACAGAAGGTGTAAATTCTTCTGTTGGAAGACCAACAGTTGGAACAAGTTCTGGAAATGTTCATCTGGTCAGAAATGAAAAAGAAAAAGTAGCAAGAAAATCAAGTAGTCTGACAGGAAATACAAGCTCAAAAAGGAGACAGGTGGATTTGGATGATGAAAATATTCTCTGTGATAATGGGAATGAACCACTTCAACACAAAATTGTTAAGATACCTAAGACATCAAAAGATTTGCAGAATAAATTGGATGGCAAACTACTCAGAGTTGCAAAAAGCAATAGATGTACCACCAAGGACAAATTGATTACTGGCCAGACGAAGTTGACTCAGTTTTTTAGACTATGAAATTATCTTTTATGTTCTTTAGGTTTGTGTATATATATGTAAAACCATTTACCAAATTCTTCTACTTAATTTTTAAGAAATGAAGGTATAAGTTATAGTGCTTTATTATTTTGGTCTGCAGTGTAAGTATGGTTAGCATGTTAAGCATTGTTTTAAAAAATACTAGTAAGTCATAATTATGCAGAAAATTCATAAAGTTTAATGCACAAATAAAGCAATCATTTAGGCATAACTTAATACTGCTTTCTTTTAAAACAGACATTTAAAATAATACAAGTTATAGTAACATTAAGGGCTTTCTTCCCGAGAGGCAATTAAATGATTTTGCTTTCTTTTTAAACGATGATGTGGACCAACAGGCATCAGACTTGCCAACAAG
Organism: Neotragus moschatus; assembly: GCA_006410615.1. Classification (NCBI taxonomy): domain Eukaryota; kingdom Metazoa; phylum Chordata; class Mammalia; order Artiodactyla; family Bovidae; genus Neotragus; species Neotragus moschatus. The sequence goes on from SJYA01000852.1 coordinate 392,696, forward strand.
GTCGATAGACTCTTCCCAGCATACACCTGAGCACTGAAGGAAAGAAAAAATTAAATTGTTTAAAGGACTAGTATCACACAAAGTTGATTAGAAATAAAAGAATAGATTTGGTATAGCTAAATCTGAGTAAATTACAATTATAATAACTAATTAAATACTTTTAAATTTCACATCTTTTGCAGGAGTCACTTAATATTAAGTACAAGTTGAACAATATGGTCTTGTTTGATTTTGTTATGATTGGACCCAAATTCCATTAAATTCAAAGTTCTATTTTATGATATTAAGGTATAAGAATTCAATTTTAAAAAACTACTCACTGTCAAAATCTCTCCTTCCTATTGGAAATTTAGCTGAGTTTTCTTCATCCCCAATTTCTCTCTTTTCTTGTGTTGATTCAGTATTTTGAACTTCATTCTCAGCTGGAAAAGCTACAGATCCTTTTAGTGCAAGATAAGGTTTTATAGCCAGATTCAGTGGCAGGCCATGATTTAAGAAATTATGTTTGGAACCTGCATTCTGTAAAGAAAAGGTTGATTTGTGTTTTAACTGTTCTATTGGGAATGGAACTATAATACAGTTTTGTAATATTCTTATTGATCAGTTTAAAGATGCCCTGCACTGTTTTGACTCTTTAAGAAATATTTTAGATACAAGATTTTCAGGGAATAAAAACTTTTTGAATAAGAGATATTTCCCAGAATGGAAGAACAACCTGGTGTGTATGAAATTTGTTTAATTGTTCTAATGCATACTGTGACATTTTTCACATGCTTCTGCTTATAAAAGTATCAGCTTTACTTTCAAAAGATTGATAAAGATCATTCAAATTTCCATTGAAATAAAGGACAAGTCACATTACCACTTACCTTTGAATTTTTGTTTTCTTCATCATTCATGAAACTGCTCTCATCATTTTTATATTGCTCCAGGGAAGGAACAACAATTGATTTTTCTGCGGTATCTTCCTTCTGAAAGGCTTTCCCCAGCCTCAACGTTTTAAATACCATGTCATCTTCTAAATTTCTTATCGACTTGGATGCTGAAAGTGAAATGCCTTGAGAAAGCAAAGAAAAAGTTAGTATTAATATGTAGGAAGAGAAACTCATTTTTGCCATCCTTAGTTTGATGTTTGCATAGAGTCAAACAAGGATGTATAAAATGAAGTGAGATTTCTCAGTCATCCTGCTTTGTAAATGATTCTTGCCTTTATATATTTTCCAGCTTGAATAGAAAGCACTTGAAAAATTTTCATCATTTTAGAAATGACTCATCAGAAACCAGCCTTTTGTATAGCTGGTAATACCCACATTGTTTTGGTTTTAGTGGCATATTGTTTAAGTGTGAATTTTCTCGGAATCTTATTAAGATCCTTGGTAGAAAGCTTTGTGTTGAGGAGATTATAGTCTCTTGAAAGTGAGTTCTTATTAAGGAAGACCACAGGACATCAGACTCTCCATATTCTTTTCTTGTTTATTTATATTGTTTCCTTCTGTATATTTTCAATTAAGTACAATATTAAAACTAAAGTTACTTCTTTTACTTAGGATGTGTGTGTATGTGTGTGCTCATGCTCAGTCATGCCCAACTCTTTGGGACCGCATAGAATGTAGCCCACCAGCTTCCTCTGTCCTGGAATTTTCCAGGCAAGGATACTGGAGAGGGTTGCCATTTCCTACTCCAGGGGACCGTCCCAACCCAGGGATAGAACCTGTGACTCTTGCATTGGCAGGTGGGTTCATTACCACTATTGACACCTGGAAAGCCCTTCATTCAGGATTATAAGGGTCAAAGTTTAAATATTTTCAATCCTGATTAAATTGAAATAATTTTCAAAAAGATTTTTTTTTCCATAAATGCTTGGGAGTAATCTTTGGTGTTTAAAGTATATATGCCTGTCAGTGTGAAAAAAAGGTCACATGTGCTATATTGACATGTGTTTCTATCTTTGTATTTACAGAAGATTATTACTAATATTTATTAGTGAATTTAGCAGATCCACAAAGAGAATATTGACATTATCCATAAACCTTAATTTTAGATAATGTGTGTTGTATAATTTTTAATTAAACATTTCAGAGTTAATTTCTAATGGTGACCCTGCCAACTAAGAGAATACATTCCTGTATATATTCTTCTGGTATGCATGTGCCGTAGTTTTTCTAGGGTATATTTCTAGTTTTGGCATTGCTAAGTCATATAGTATGTGCATTTCAGCTTTATTAATGCTGAAATGGTTACAGAAGTAGTAGCCAGTTTAAGCCCCCACCTGCAAGGTATGAGAGTTCTTCCTGCTGTAGGTTCTAGTTAACACTTGGCTATCTTATTGTCATTTAATGTTTATTTCTCTAATTACCAAGGAGGTTGGATGTCTTTTCATATGCTTATACCATATGAAGAAAAAAATTTTCATTATTGGGTTATTTTTTTCTTGTTGATTTGTGGAAGTTTAATATATGTTGGGTATTAATTCTTTGTTATGTGTTTTGATTTTTTTTTATTACATTATGTCTTATCTTTTGAATCCCTTCATGATGTCTTTTAGTGAACCAAGCTCCTTAATTTTAATGTTTTAATTTTTTGTGTGCTTTTTGTGGTTGATATTTTTAATATGCTGTTATTTGGAAGTCCTTCCAAACCCTGAGATCATTAACATATTTCTGTATTTTCTGAAAGTTTAAATGTTTTGACTTTCAGATTTAAATTCTTAATTCATCTAGAATCTTCTGTTTAAGAACTAAATTTTAACTTTCTCCAGACGTCCTTAATTTCTTAAATAACTCATCTTCTTCCCGCCAATCTGCAATGCCGTCTCTGCAGTGTGTTAGGTTTCCATGTATGTGTAGGTCTCCTTCTGAACTCTCTATTCTACTGCCAGATCTACAGTATTAATTGTTATAACTTTGAAATAACTTCTGATATCTGGTAGATCAAGTTTCTCAGCCCTCTACTCAGTGACCAGTTTTTCTTCTGTAGAAGTTTCTTGGCTGATTTTGTCCATTTCTTTTCCATATAAATCTTGGAATTTTGAAGGGAATTGCATCCATTCTGCAGATTAATTTTGGAGGTGAATTGACACTCTTAAGATAATTTACTTATTCATGAACATGGTACTCGTCCATATTTATTAGTATCTTCCTTAATCTTTTAATGATATTTTATTGTTTCCTTCATATCTTTTTCTTTGTTGCAAGAGTTATAACTGTTTATAATCTTCCCAGGTCGCACTAGTGGTAAAGAGCCCATCTGACAATGCGGGAGACTCAGGTTCGATTGCTAGTTCAGGAAGATCCCCTGGAGGCGGAAATGGCAACCCACTCCAGCATTCTTGCCTGGACAATCCCAGGGTGAGAGGAGCCTGGTGGGGTATAGTCCATGACCTTACAAAGATTCAGACTCAGCTGAACAATTAATTACAGAATTTAATTAAGCTCTTAATTTTTAGTTATTACAGGTGGTATCTTTTAAAAATTTACCTTTTCTAACATTTTTGCTGTTTTGAACACATGCAGTTGGCTTTTCACCAAGTTCTTATATACAAAACACTTGTTAAAATCTTGAATTCAATAGTAACTATAATTCTTTAATTCAGTCAGTTCAGTCGCTCAGTCGTGTCCGACTCTTTGCGACCCCATGAATCACAGCACGCCAGGCCTCCCTGTCCATCACCAACTCCTGGAGTTCACTCACATTCATGTCCATCAAGGCAGTGATGCCATCCAGCCATCTCATCCTCGGTCGTCCCCTTCTCCTCCTNTGCATATAAGTTAAATAAGCAGGGTGACAGTATACAACCTTGACATACTCCTTTTCCTATTTGGAACCAATCTGTTGTTCCATGTCCAGTAGTTTATATGAATTCTTTGAGATTTCCCATGAAGACAGTTGATATAAATAATAATGATATGTTATTTCCTTCTTGCAAGTGTGTGTGTTTGTGTGTGTTTATCTCTGTGTCTGTCCATGTGTGCAAACAGACTGACTCAAACCTGTGAATGTTGGATATGAAAATAACAATTCTTTGTAGTATTACTGATTTTACAGAAAATGCTTTTAACTTTTCACCATTGAATGTGATGTTTGCTCTAGATTTTTTTGTAGGCTCCCTTTATAACTTGCAGGATGTTCTTTTCTATTTTTAGCTTATGAATGATTTTTATCATGAATTATTGAATGTTATTGAATGCTTTTTCTGCATCTCTTGAGATGGTTATATTTTTTCTCTGCCAGTTTTTCATTTAGAAAGTGAACAGATTTTCCCTATATTAAACCAACCATGTATTTATGAAACAAACCTTTTAAAATATTATTGAATTGAATTTGGTAATATTTGATTTATACATTTTGCATTTATTATTGTGAGTGAGACGGATCTGTAATTTTCCTTTCTTTTATTGCCAACATGATAATATGTTGTTCAAATCTTGTTTGTCTTACTGATTTNTTAAACCAACCATGTATTTATGAAACAAACCTTTTAAAATATTATTGAATTGAATTTGGTAATATTTGATTTATACATTTTGCATTTATTATTGTGAGTGAGACGGATCTGTAATTTTCCTTTCTTTTATTGCCAACATGATAATATGTTGTTCAAATCTTGTTTGTCTTACTGATTTTTTGTCTGCATGAATTATCAGTTATAGAGAAGTATTTGCACATCTTTCATTATGATAATCGGTTTATCTAATTCTATTTCTAGTTTACAATTTTTGCTTCATTTATTTTGAGCTTATGTTATTAGGACATTAAAAGTAGAAATTGTTTTGCCTTTCCCATAAACTAAACCATGTATCATGGCTCTCTCTAGCTTTAATAATGTGTCTTTTACTATCACTTTTCCTGTATCATCTGTATGTTTTATATGTGCCTGTTGTAAATATCATATAGCTGAATTTGGAATATTTTGTCTTTGTTGTCTTTGTCTTTTACTTGGATAATTTAGTCCATTTACATTTGTCTTGTTTATTGAATTACTAATATTCAGTGCTACTTTCTTTTGTGATTTTTATTGGTTCTAATATGTTTTCTCCTTATTACCTTCTGGTTTAAATTTAATATATTTTTTGTTCTTTTCGGGTAGAATTGATCTTAACTAATGTTTGTTATTGTTGTAGTTGGGTTTTTTTGGGTTTTTTTTAAAGCCAACTTTGTAAAGAAGGATTTCCTATAGCACAAGCAACTGTATTCAATATCTTGTAATAACCTAAGATGGAAAAAAATTTAAAAAAAGATATAGTTATATACGTATATTGGTGTATAACAGAATCATTTTGCTGTACACCTGACATTAACACAATGTTGTAAATCAATGATACTCCCGTATATATACATTCTTTTAAGGACTATCTGAGTGAATAACACTTCACTAGACATTTTAGTGTCATCTTCAGTTATTTACATTTATTTAAAGTTATCAGTATTTTTGTCCTCCTCCCAAATAATGTAAAGACCTTAAAATCTTTAAATCTGGTCACAACTATTCCTAATTTGTATGCTATTATTTTCAAAGATTTAAGTTCTATCTTGATTTTTTAATGAAACAAATTAGGGATTATTTTATTATTTTATGGGCTCCCCTGATAGGTCAGTTGGTAAAGAATCCACCTGCAATGCAGGAAACCTCGGTTCAATTCCTTGATCAGGAAGATCTGCTGGTGAAGGGATAGGCTACCCACTCCAGTATTCTTGGGCTTCCCTTGTGGCTCAGCTGGTAAAGAATCCGCCTGCAATGTGGGAGACCTGGGTTCGGGGTTAGGAAGATCCCCTGGAGAAGAGAAAGGCTATCCACTCCAGTATTCTGGCTTAGAGAATTCAACGGACAGTCCGTGGGGTCACAAAGAGTCAGACACGACTGAGCGATTTTCTGTTATTATTTTATACATTTAATATTGGTTTAGATTTACCTACAAGTTTACTATAATTTCCCCACCATTTCCTTTTATAGCTGAGATCTTCTCTGGATAACCATTTTTCTTCTTTTTGAAGTACATGTTTCTAAAGTATACTAAGTTAGATGATAACTTAGTGAAGTTCTATTAGTAATAAGATTAAAAAAGTTTTGTTTAAATGTCTTTTGCTGCTCTTGAAAAATACTTTCATGACTATACAGTTACTCATTTGATGATTATTTTCTCTTAGTACTTTATTTCAGTTCTTTTGGTTTTCATTGTTGCTGCAGAAAATTCAGCTATTGGTTTTAATCATGATTCCTTTATAGTTAATCTCTGTATTCTATCTAGCTGCTTTTAAAATCTGCTCTTTGGCTTCAGTGTTCTTCAGTTTCATATGATGTGTCTGGGCATGAGTTCCTTATAATTTATCCCGGCTTAAATTCTTGAATCTGAGGGTTGATGTTTTTCATGAGTTCTAGAAAAGTATTACTTATTATTTCTTTGTTTTTCTTTCTCTTTTTTGGCTGCACTGCACTGTATGCAGGATCTTAGCTCCCTGACCAGGGATTGAACCCACCCATGCCCACTGCAGTAGAAGGGCAGAGTCTTAACCACTGGACTGCCATGGAAGTCCCAAGAGGAGATGTTTGTGTTTCCTTATTTTTTTAGTTATTATTTCTTTGGATATTACTTCTCTCTTGTTCTCTTGTATTGGAACTGCCTGCTCCATATCTTATAACCTCTGTTTCCTATTTTTCTTTCTCTCTTTGTGCTACAGTTTAAATAATTCCTTCAGCATTGTATTCCAGTTCACCTGTACATTTTCACTTGTATTTAATCTGCTGTTTAAACTGTGTATGGAGCTTTTAATTTAACTTCTTATATTTTTTTAAAGTTCTAGTTGGTTCCTTTTCAGAACTGCCTGGTTCAGTATGGTCTTCTATTTTTATTCATATTTTCAATCTATTTTATTGCTTTAAATCTGTTAAACATTAATATTTATTTTTAAACATTTTATATTTGTATCTAGTTATCCGATGTCTGCTGCCTTTGCTTGTTTGATTCTACAGTTTGTTATCTCTGCTGATTCTAGCTCATGGTATCTTCTTCATGTATTCACTGAATTTTCATTTTGTGCATATATTCATTGAACTGTATCCCAGGAATTTTTGAAATTCCTGTGTTTTCTTTCTGCCCGGCACCTGGAACAGTATTAGTCCAGGGCCACTTCAAACCGAAATTTCTTCTTGAGGCTTTTTAGGCCCCAGTCAGTGCAATCCTAAACTAAGCGAATATTCTTTTGTCGTTAGGAATTCTTTGGGATGTAGGGTTGTATGTGTGTGTATGTATGTGTGTGTTTATATATATATATATATATATATAAAATTTTATCCCTCTTTTCTCAGAACCACTACTGACACAGGCACATTTCCTTCTAGCTGATTTTCTTTCTAGTGTACTTCCTTAGGGGAGTTCTGAGCTTTAAGAGGGAGTTTCTTATCTGGTCTCTCATTTTACATGATTCCTAAGTTTTGTCCTCTGTTAGCATATGTGGGCTGCTGATTAACACCAAGTGCTAGGACACCAGGAATTCACAGAATCTCAGAAAATGCAGGCTCTAGTCCTTGTTAACTCCTGTGAAATATTGTACTTCCTTTTTTCTGGTCCTCTGTTGCTTTCCTTATTTTACCACCAATCTAGCCATACTTAGCATTTTAAGGTGTTTTTTACTGAGAGATGTTCTCTACATAAGTAGTCTGCCATATTGCTGGAAATGGATGTCTCAGTTCATTCTTCACTGGAAAATTCTCTCTGCAAGTGAGTTTGAATCCATTTACACAAAATGTGTATGTATATATTGTGTTTTATTTCCTTTTAAACTCATGTTATGGGGCTATATTTCAAGTTCTTAAATGGTAGTGTCTAATATTCTGATTTCTTTATATTGGATCAGAGATGGGTATAGTTAGCTGCTAATTCTCTTGGAGACTATTTAAATCTAATTAGGCACAAATTTCCTGAGAGTGTATTTATAAATAAAAGATTTCAAAGTCCTCTGACTTCTTTGCTCTTAGGGCTTCTTTATTTGTTAATGTAGCTAATTGTGCCTTGGTTTGTTTCCCAGGGTATGAACCTGCTTCGGAGGTTGTTGTTTAATCTACAAAAGTTCTTGTTAATGGTAACCTTTTTTTCTTAGCTGTTGTTCTGGAAGTGTAATAAATATTAGCAATTATGTATTTTGTTTTAAATTTCCACCAGATGAATTGGTTTGGCTGATCTTCACCCCAAATTGGGACCAAATCCAAACCATTTTGACAGTTTAGAAAAGTTAGTTAATGTTTTCCTTTATTTTGCTTAAATTGTCATAGTCTCTGAACATTATGAGGTTTTCCCATAACCATTTAATTATGGAGATAGTTTCCAATTTTTTTTAAATGATAATTTTTTTAAACATTGGTTACTCTGATGTGCAATGGAGCATAGTAGATTTCTTTTCCATTGATGCTGAAAATTAAGTGTCCCCAAGTGGTAGAGAGGAACTTTGAAGAAGAAAAACTATTGCCAGATGGGCTTGGGTGGTTCAGAAAACCTTGGAAAGGCAAAAAGTTTATATCAAACGAAATCTTAATTTTTTAAAGAACTAACACTATATATTTGTAAATAACTTTGTCAAAATTCTCTCTCCTTCAATTAGCATATCGTTGCCATGTAATGCCAATAAATTCAGTGCACCCCAAATTAGAGATTGGTCATTGTTTTACTGAGAACCCTGAATTTCTTTAATGGCTAATTTTATAAGTCCTAAAGCAAAGATTGCTCACTTACATTATCAAAAAATATAAGTAAACTTAGAATTCCTTCTCAGATTTATACAGTGCAAAACCCATTCACCTTCACGTAGTTTTACGAAAAAGATCACATTTCATGATGAGGTAAAGTTTATTTCAGCAATGTAAAATGGTTTAACTTTTTTANTATAAGTCCTAAAGCAAAGATTGCTCACTTACATTATCAAAAAATATAAGTAAACTTAGAATTCCTTCTCAGATTTATACAGTGCAAAACCCATTCACCTTCACGTAGTTTTACAAAAAAGATCACATTTCATGATGAGGTAAAGTTTATTTCAGCAATGTAAAATGGTTTAACTTTTTTAAAAATTCAATGAAATTCACATTAAATGAATAAAGGAGAAAAAACATGATTGTCTTAGTAAGTGAGGAAAAGCACAGTGGCATCAGTTATGCCAAATGCTGCTGAGTGTATAAGATGATAACTGAGAATTTATCTTTGATTTGGGTGTGTGGTAGCCATTGGTGACCTTAATGAAGTTTCTCAATGCTGGTAGTGATCAAATACCAGTAGGAGAGGACTTAACAGGGAATGAGAAGAGAAAAAGTGGTGATGGTGAAGACAGACAGCATGCCAATAATTTACACTGAGGAATTCAGAAAAATTAGGCTGTGGATCCAGAAAAGGGGTGTGACACCAAGAGAGGATTTCTGTTTAAAGATGGAAGATAGAGCATGATGATAAGGAAGAGAAAGAAATGGCATCGCTGAATTTGTGGGATTGAACTAACAAGGTACAAGCTACTGACAGTGTGAAATAAAAAGGAGATTCATCGTCATTCNGGGGTGTGACACCAAGAGAGGATTTCTGTTTAAAGATGGAAGATAGAGCATGATGATAAGGAAGAGAAAGAAATGGCATCGCTGAATTTGTGGGATTGAACTAACAAGGTACAAGCTACTGACAGTGTGAAATAAAAAGGACATTCATTGTCATTCCCAACAATTAAGTATGTGTGGTGGTAAAAAGACCAGTGAAATGGAGGGCATAGGGTGTTCATTACCCTTGGAGGCATAGTGCAAAGACTGGAGAAGGAGGTGAGGGTAAGCACAGAGCTGTTTAGAGATGAGAGTATGGGGGAGATAGATCGCTGGAGTGGGTCACATTTAGATGGAGAGAAAGGATAATGGTATATGGAGTGGTAGATTGGGTTGGCAAGAGAATTAGTCCTGGCATTTCCTTAGAAGAGGGATTCACTCTCTCTCTCTCTGATGTTTATGTAGTTGGCAGAGAAAGGTATCTCCTGGTGTATGAATTTATGCCACTCAGAATTCTGCAGTGGAATTAGGAGGTTACATTTCTGAAAGAGTTTGAATCTGGTTACTTTGTTGTCTCCCTTTCCAGAAAGAATCAGTTTGAGTCTGTCTTTAATTTGAGGATTCAGAGAAGAAATTGAAGGCTTCCAGAACCCAGCCTTGGAGGGAGTGTTTAGAGACTCTTCATGTGCATGGGACCCAGCTGAGAGTTGTCAGTTTTGCTCAAACAGTGGAGATAGGTAGGGGTTCTTCCCATCATGCAGGGGATTTGTGGTATGGTAGGAGATGTGGAGAGAGTTGGTGATGTTCTGTCGGAATTAGTTCAGTGAGTATGAGCCCAGATGAGCAGGAATATTGGTATCCTCAAGCTTTGTTCTACTGTTGCAACTGCTAAATGTGAGTTGATCTAAATATTTATATTGCAAATATATATTTGAATTATGATCCTGCCTGGCATGCATTTTCCTCTTAGTTATATAAAAATTTGAATTCATGTTTGTCTATGAAGGCTAGTAGACTGGCGTTTCTCTGAGTCTCATAATGAGATGAGATGTTGCTATTAGTGTCATACAAGCAGAATTAATAGCATGTTTAAAGAGCCAAATGAAGAGCCAGAACTAGTGAATTATGCATTACCAGATTTTAGAGGTTAGACTGGTATCTTGATAATTGCCTTAAAACCTTAATGCCACAAATCAAGATACAACTAACATCAAGATTATATGAACATACTTGAGATTATGTTTCTGGATAAATTTTTCAATTTCTTTCAAAGTTGATCCTTGGATATTGTTTTGATTCTTAGCAATTTTGGAGACATATGATAGCATCCTTCCAAAATAACAATCTGATTATAGCTTTTAATATTGGGTTACCAAAAAAATTATTGTATATGTTCATAATTTTAGACTTCATCGTTTCAGTGAATACTGCATTGAATCTTCATTGTCACACATATTAGGAATCCTAATGTTTGTACTCTTCATGGCTGTCTCTAGCCCTCAGACATACCTGGTTATCACATTGAGAACTCTATACTCATGACATTTTAAAAGCAGTAGTTTCTACTATGTAGGATGAATGTGAGATTCAGTTGTTTTACTTCATTTTCTTCTGTTTGTGATAGAGATAAGATAGAAGCGTCTTGATATACATGATATTCTTTTTTTTTCTGTTTAGGTACAGCATTCTCTTCTACTTTCATAAATTTGTTCATGTCATTCTCCACTCTTAGAATTCCCCCATTTTGTCCCTCCACCCATCTGAAAGTGAAAGTCGCTCAGTCATGTCTGACTGAGATCCCATGGACTGTCCATGGAATTCTCCAGGCCAGAATACTGGAGTAGGTAGCCTTTCCCTTCTCCCAGGGATCTTCCCAACCCCGGGATCAAACCCAGGTTTCCTGCTTTACAGGCAGATTCCTTACCAGCTGAGCCACAAGGGAAGCCCAAGAGTACTGGAGTGGGTAGCCTATCTCTTCGCCAGTGGATCTTCCCCACCCAGGAATCAAACTGGGGTCTTCTGCATTGCAGGCAGGTTCTTAACCAACTGAGCTATCAGGGAAGCCCTGATTCATGCATCTAAATCTCAAATATTCTTCAAGACCCTTCTCTTTTTCTTAAGTCGTATATTTGTAATGCAATATCACCCCGTTTAGTAAATAGTTGTTTATATTCATAAGTTTATCAAGACCCTACATACCTGCAGAAACTTGCATTAATAGCGTCAATTGTTCATTGTTTCCTATATCTGTGCCATGTAATTTTGCTTTCCCGACTTGGGCAGGATCACCTGCCCACTCCTTGACTCTGGCCTTGGGTGGATGACTTCCTTTAACTAAAGAAGCAGTGTTGTACATTGGAGGATTCCCTCTTGAACCTCTGCCATCACCATGAGGTCATTCCCCTGCCAGTCTGCAGAAGAGAGGGCCACATGGAGCAAAGCACCTATTGTCACACTGAGGCCATCCTCAGCAGTCATCCATTCAAACACCAGACAGTAGAGCAAGTCAGTCACCAAGGTCAGAAGTGCTGCCTAGCAGACTCCCAGCTGACCTCAGAAGCACAAGCTATAAGGATGAAGTTTTGTGTGTGTTCACAGCATTACTATAGCAGTAGATAATTGATACAAATATCCTACATAGTGTGACCTACGCCTTGCTAAACATTTCTTACTCTTCTCTACTTCTTTCATCACTTTCCAGCCATATTGGCCCTCTTTTATTTCCTCCTTTATACCAAGATAATTTTTGGCTTCAGATCTTTGCCCTGTTCCCTCTATCAGGAGCATCTTCCTTCTCTTATTTGTGGGGGCATCATCATGAGTTTTTTAATGTCTTACTTTCTGAGATTGCTCCCTTGACCCCACTGCCTAAAGGAGCCTCCTTCCCAGCTATTCCCTAATCCTTTTCACTGTGTTTTCTTCACTTTTCTTATTATTTTCTCAACTTATTTATTTACATGTTTATTGTCCATCTTCCCCAATGTTCCTGAGGTAGGGAGTTTATTTTTTTTATCCCTAGTATCAAGAATAAGGAGCTTCCCAGGTGACTCTAGTAGTAAACAACATGTGTGGTAATGCAGGAAACAGAAGTGAGTTTGATCCCTGGGTTGGGAAGATTTCCTGGAGGAGGTCATGACAACCCACTCCAGGAGAATCCCATGGACAGAGATGCTGGTGGGCTACAGTCCATGGAGTCACAAAAAGTTGAACATGACTGAAACAGCTTAGCACATCAAGAATAGAGTCTGGCACATAACAGACTTTCAATAAATGAGATAAGTATATGAGTAAATTTTTATTAAGAGGACAGATGGGACAAGGTATATAGGTTCTAGAATGTGATAGAGGAGTATATTAATTTCCTAGGGCTGCTGAAACAAATTTCCATAAATGCGATGGCTTGAAACAACAGAAATTCACTTTTCACAGTTCTGCAGGCCAGAAGTCTGAAGTCAATCTGTAGTCAGGGCCACACTCCCTCCACAGGCTCTGACATGGTCTTCTACCTGTGTCTGTCCTCTGTGTGTCTGTCCCTAATATCCTTCTGCCCCTCTTTTATTCATGTGATGGCATTTAGAGCCCACCAGGATAATCTAGGATTATCTCTTCATCTCCAGATCCTTAAGTTAGTCACATCTGCAAAGATGGTTTTTGATATGAATACATTTAAAATGCCTGAGTGAGAGGGCCATTTTTTGGCCTACAGTAAGCATAGATATGGGGCTTTCCAGAAGGCTCAGTGGTAAAAGAATCCACCTGCCAATGTAGGAGACTCAGGTTCAATCCCTGGATTAGGAAACCCCCTAGGAAAAGAAATGGCAACCCACTCCAGTATTGCTGGGAAAATCCCGTGAACAGAGGATGCTGGTAGGCTACAGGCCATGGGATCACTAAAAGAGTCAGATACAATGACTAAACAAGAAAATATGGACATGATCAACTCAAGCACGTGGGAAGCAGAACAGCATAGTTTAAGATTCTTTGCTGTGAAGCCAGAGTGTCTGGGTTTGAATCTCAGTTTTGCCACTTACTGTATGTGTGTGGCCATGTTACTTAACCTCTGTTTAGTTCCTCTCCTGCAAAATCCAGATTACAATGGTAGCTTCTTCAATAGATTGTTGTGAGAATTGATGGGACATGGTATGTGTCTGATGCTTATCATTACAGTTGTAAAGCAACACCTACTGAGCATTTCTGATATGCCAAGCTCTGTGTTAAACACCTTTTTTATCTTAGCTAATTTAATCCTCACAACAACCCTATGAGGTGGAGACTCAGCCACTTGCTCAAGATCACACATCTAGAAAATGGTAGAGGTAAGAGTCAAGCTCAGTCTGTGCTCTTAACCACTTCATACATAGCTTCTCTGCTGGTGCTGCTATTATTTTACAGTAATTGCTGTGAGATTTCTTTTGACGATTAATATTTCCAGGAAAACCAGAGATTTATGGAGGATGTGAATTGGAATCGAAACCATGAATCTGTATTGCCTTTTGTAAAAACCATTTTAAAAATTGAAGTATAGTTAATTTATAGTGTTTTAGTTTCAAGTGTACAGCAAAGTGATTCATACATACATACAGATAAGTGAAAGAGAAGTCACTCAGTCGTGTCCAACTCTTTGTGGCCCTAAGGACTGTAGCCCTTCAGGTTCCTTCGTCCATGGGATTTTCCAGGCAAGCATGCTGGAGTGGGTTGCCATTTTCTTCTCCAGGTTATCTTACTGACCCAGGGATTGAACTCAGGTTTCTCGCACTGCAGGCATACTCTTTACCCTCTGAGCCACCAGAGAATCCCATATATAAAATACTACCATACTTAAAACACTATATATAAAATGTATATATTATATAATATATATATTTTTCAGATTCTTTTCAATTATAGGTTATTTCAGGATACTGAATATAGTTTCCTATGCTGTACACTAGGTTCTTGTGTTTATCTATTTTATATATAGTAGTATGTAGTTGTGAATCCTCAGCTCCTAATTTATCTCTCCCCCCACCTCCCTGATATCCCTTTGGCAACCATAAGTTTTTTTCTTTGTCTATGAATCTGTTTCTGTTTTGTAAATAAGTTCATTTGTATCTTTTTTTTTTTTTTTTAGATTCCACAGATAAGTGGAATGATACTTGTCTGACTTACTTCAGTTAATATGATCATCTCTAGGTCCATCCGTGTTGCTTTCTTCAATTTAAGCCTCAGTTTTGAAATAAGGAGTTGATGACTTGAGCCAGTCAGGTCCAGGACTTGAGCCAGTCAGGTCCAGGTTTNCCTTCGTCCATGGGATTTTCCAGGCAAGCATGCTGGAGTGGGTTGCCATTTTCTTCTCCAGGTTATCTTCCTGACCCAGGGATTGAACTCAGGTTTCTCGCATTGCAGGCATACTCTTTACCCTCTGAGCCACCAGAGAATCCCATATATAAAATACTACCATATATAAAACACTATATATAAAATGTATATATTCTTATATAATATATATATTTTTCAGATTCTTTTCAATTATAGGTTATTTCAAGATACTGAATATAGTTTCCTATGCTGTACACTAGGTTCTTGTGTTTATCTATTTTATATATAGTAGTATGTAGTTGTGAATCCTCAGCTCCTAATTTATCTCTCCCCCCACCTCCCTGATATCCCTTTGGTAACCATAAGTTTTTTTCTTTGTCTGTGAATCTGTTTCTGTTTTGTAAATAAGTTCATTCGTATCTTTTTTTTTTTTTTTTTTTAGATTCCACAGATAAGTGGAATGATACTTGTCGGACTTACTTCAGTTAATATGATCATCTCTAGGTCCATCCGTGTTGCTTTCTTCAATTTAAGCCTCAATTTTGAAATAAGGAGCTGATGACTTGAGCCAGTCAGGTCCAGGACTTGAGCCAGTCAGGTCCAGGTTTTGTTTTTGCTGACTATAGNTTTTTTTTTTTTTTTTTTTAGATTCCACAGATAAGTGGAATGATACTTGTCGGACTTACTTCAGTTAATATGATCATCTCTAGGTCCATCCGTGTTGCTTTCTTCAATTTAAGCCTCAATTTTGAAATAAGGAGCTGATGACTTGAGCCAGTCAGGTCCAGGACTTGAGCCAGTCAGGTCCAGGTTTTGTTTTTGCTGACTATAGAGCATCTCTATCTTCAGCTGTAAAGAATGTAATCAATCTGATTTCAGTATTGACATTTTGGTGATATCCATGTGTAGAGTCATCTCTTGTTTTGTTAGAAAAGGGTGCTTGCTATGACCAGTGTGTTCCCTTGACAAAACTCTGTTAGCCTTTGCCCTGCTTCATTTTGTACTCCAAGGCCAAAGTTGCCTGTTACTCCAGATATCTCTTGACTTCTAACTTTTGCATTCCAGTAAAATACCAAAGAACGTATTTTTTTGGTGTTGATGAAAAAGACATATTTTTGATGAAATATGAAGAAAAGGACATATGTCTTTGGTGTTAGTTCAAGAAGGTCATAGAACCGTTCAACTTCAGCTTTTCTGGCATCATTGTTTGGGGTATGGACTTGGATTACTGTGATGATGAATGGTTTGCTTGGAAATGAACGAAGATCGTTGTGTCATTTTTTGTGATTGCACCCAAGTACCACATGCATTTCAGACTGTTTTGTTGACTATGAGGGCTACTCCATTTCTTTTAAGGGATTCTTGCCCACAGTGGTAGATATAATGGTCATCTGAGTTAAATTCTCCCATTCCCATCTATTTTAGTTCACTGATTCCTAAGATGTCAATGTTCACTCTTGCCATCTCCTGCTTAACTGCATCCAATTTACCTTCATTCATGGACCTAACATTCCAGGTTCCTATTTAATATTGTTCTTTACTTTCACCACCAGACACATCCACAGCTGAGCATTATTTCTGCTTTGGCACAGCCTCTTCTTTCTTTCTGGAGCTATTAGTAGTCGCCTTCTGCTCTTCCCCAGTAGCATACCGGACACCTTATGATCTGGAGAGCTCATCTTCTGGTGTCATATCTTCATGGGGTTCTTGTAGCAAGTATACTGGAGTGATTTGCCATTCTCTCCTCAGGTGGACCACGTTTTGTCAGAACTCTCCACTGTGACCTGGGTGACCCTGCATGCCATAGCTCATAGCTTCACTGAATTATACAAGCCTCTTCGCCACCCCAAGGCCATGATCCATGAAGGATTTACTGCCTTAGACAGTGGAAACTGAAGATTAATCTAGATAATAAGTTATTATTTTATGTTTGATCTCTCTAGTGGGGAAATATAAGTATTGTGTCTTGTAATTCACTTGCACATTTATTCATTCAACAAGTGGTTATTATCGATCTAATAATATGTGTCAGGCACTGTGCTAGGCGCTGAAAATTCAGTAGTGGACAAGATAGCCTCAGACCCTTCTATGTGAAGTTTATATTCTATTGGGAGAGATCATAATTAAACAATCATATAAATAACTATAATCTGCATAGTGCTGGGTGCATAGTAGCTGTTTCAATGAGTGCTGATTAATTAAGGTGCCCAGTCTTACTTGCTTCTTAGATCCTGACAAATTGTAGTCAAAAAAAGCAATGTAGTAATTCATATTTGAGGTCTACAGACAACATAAAAAATTTCAGTGCAGTCAATAAGTTTAGTAATATTCAGGCTGTTTTCTGTATTTTTCTTATTTCTGACATAGAGCAAAGATTATGTCAGTTGCCCTGTGGTTTAAAGCCACAGTTATTCTGGGAGTACACAGTGACCATCACTGAGCCATAACTGATCCAAAAGAATTCCAGCCAAAGCCTTGCCAATGATGGAAAGAAGTGATGTGCCCTGGAAGTTGCCAAAAAGTATGTTTTTCTTGTTAATGGCAATCATTGTGTCTTTGAAATTCTTCATATGTTGTGACGTGTGCATATATGAATGTTCTCTGTGAGGCAGAGATAGTGCTGTCAAATTCATTCAAGCAGTACTTAACTCTATAATTTGTAGCTAATCAGATGCCTAATAAATGTTTTGATGCTGCTGCTGATGTTGCCAATGACATTCAAGAAAGTTCTAGAAGACAAACCATCAAGATTGGCACTTTAACATTGTTGATTATTTAAATTCCATTCCCCCCTTCAAATTATCAAGGCTTGTTTATGCTATTCAGTTCTAGTACCTCTTCTTTAATATGAAAGAAAGTATGAAATGCAATTTCCACCTCTGAGGTTTCTTTTCTTTTTTTTGCGACTTCATTTCAGCTTCTCTAAAGTGGTGAATCTGTGTGTAGTTTTTATTGTTAGATACTGACCCTGCTGATATTCAGAATATTGCTTGACTATTCTCCTTTATTTACAGCATTGAAAACAATGAGTTGGTTCCCTTTCATCCCTCAAAAGGTGACTATTTACTTTCTTTTCTGTAAGTTTCAATATGAATTCATAGATTTAAACGTATTTTCTGTGTTTCATTCAGTCCATTGAGATTACTATCCAATTTGTAACTCAGATTATCCCTTTTTTTTGCCAATAGGAGCTTTTTTTATGTGAATCTTGAGTCTTTGACAGCTTTTTTGCTATCTAATGTGACATTCTATTCCAGGTTCATCTTGTACAGGTTTTTCCCCCGACCTGGAATTTGTCATTTCTTCAAGAAGTCTTGAAGTTAGAATTGGAATTTCAGTGCCACAATCTGGGGAGCAGAGATGCTCATTGCTTATGGGCTGATCATTTCTTCTAAGACTCTTCAGTGGATAGAACAAATAAAAACAGTATGTTAAATAAAATATCTGATGCATTCATACTGATGCTTCCAGTTAAAATTCAGCTATAAGGATTTTTAATTTACCTCTTCTATATTTATCTGTGTCTCCTTTTTTCTTCCTGCTAAAAATCCTAGTTCTTAGGATACAAAGGATATTAGACTATCTCATAATTACTTGTTTATTTTAAATTACATATAGCAATCTCAAAATATTAATCTATTACTAATATTTCTACTACCAGTATAATTAGAGAGAAGAGTTTTAAAGGTCTATGATTTTTTCCATCAGTCAGTTCAGTTCAGTTGCTCAGCCGTGTCCGACTCTTTGCAACCCCATGAATTGAAGCACACCAGGCCTCCCTATCCATCACCAACTCCCGGAGTTCACTCAGACTCACGCCCATCGAGTCAGTGATGCCATCCAGCCATCTCATCCTCTGTCATCCCCTTCTCCTCCTGTCCCCAATCCCTCCCATATGCTCCCTCCATTTTTTAATCGTTTGTACCCCTTATCATTGAAGATCAGTTTTACTGGGTATAAAATTCTTAGGTCACATTTTATTTCGTTGAGCATGTTAGTTATGATTATCTTGACTGATACTCTGTAAACATTTGATGAAACTTCACAGATGTTCATTAAAAAAATTTTTTTTCAGCCTCGTAACAAGGCTTGTGAGGCTTAGTTTCTTGACCAGGGATCAAACTCAGTCCCTAGCAATGAAAAACTCCAAATCCTAATCACTAGACTGCCATGGACTTCCTCCCCTTAAAATTCTTTTTAATAAATTAGAAATGACATGACAAAGAACATAAGCCAGAAACCAACATCAGTATGATAATTAACTTTGAAACATTTCCAGAATTGATGGGAACAAGGCTTGATGCCCATCGTTATCACTGTTATTCATCATTGTTCTGGAAATGCTTTAATAACAAGAAACAATATATTCTGGTATTTATCAGAATTCAGGAGACAAAATTGCTGTGGTTCACTGATGATACGAATGTCTAGTTAGAAAGACTACAAAAACCAACCAAAAAGAAACAAATATGTTCAGTATGCTGCTGCTGCTGCTGCTGCTCCTGCTAAGTTACTTCAGTCGTGTCCGACTCTGTGCGACCTTATAGACGGCAGCCCGCCAGGCTCCCCATCCCTGGGATTCTCCAGGCAAGAACACTGGAGTGGGTTGCCATTTCCTTCAATGCATGAGAGTGAAAAGTGAAAGTGAAGTCGCTCAGTCGTGTCCGATTCCTAGCGACCACATGGGCTGCAGCCCACCAGGCCCCTCCGTCCAGGCAAGAGTACTGGAGTGGGTTGCCATTGCCTTCTTCAAAATATGTTCAGTATAATACCTGGCTAATGTCAATATATAAAAATCATTAGTGCTCCTATTGTGTAGGAAAGTGTTAACAGTCTGGGTTGCTCAAACCCTGTACTTTCCCAAGAAAGGCCCATTTTCAGGACTGACCTTTAGTTGGTTTCTGGGAGCTGAGATCTTGGAATGTTTTGTCTAATAATATTTTGCCATGCTCAAGGCATTGAGCCTTGCTATACCCGTTTGTTCAAATAACTGATGCTAACAATGTGATTTAGGATGAACACCTGCTTTCTTTATGGGGTCTGGAACTTGGGTAACAAATCTGTGAGGCAATGCTANGGACTGACCTTTAGTTGGTTTCTGGGAGCTGAGATCTTGGAATGTTTTGTCTAATAATATTTTGCCATGCTCAAGGCATTGAGCCTTGCTATACCCGTTTGTTCAAATAACTGATGCTAACAATGTGATTTAGGATGAACACCTGCTTTCTTTATGGGGTCTGGAACTTGGGTAACAAATCTGTGAGGCAATGCTATCTGTCTACATGAATGACCCCAGTAAAGAATTCAAGCATTCAAGCCTGCTTGGGATAACTTCCCTGATTGGCAACACTTTGTGTATGGTTGTCACACATTGTTATTGGAGAAGTTAAGTAGGTTCAGTGTGGCTCCTCCCCAGGAAAGGGATATCTGAAACTTTGAGCCTGGTTTCCTCTGAAAATGCCCTATATAATCTTTCCTTTTCCTACTTCTACTCTCTATTCTTTCACTGAAATAAACCATAACCATGGGTATAACAACTTCTGGGTCCTATATAGGAGTCCTAGTGAACCATTGAGCTTAAGGATGATCTTGGGGACTCCTCACATCTCTGTATATTGGAAATACCTTTATAAAAAATAAGATTCCCATTTATCAGAGTGATAAAACAATGCTTAGAGTATATGATGTGAAGTCGCTCAGTCATGTCTGACTCTTTGCCACCCCATGGGCTGTAGCCTACCAGGCTCCTCTGTCCATGGGATTTTCCAGGCAAGGGTACTAGAGTGGGTTGTCATTTCCTTCTCCAGGGGACCTTCCCAACCAAGGATCGAACCCAGGTCTCTCTCATTGCAGACAGACGCTTTACCATCTGAACCACCGGGGAAGCCTCTTTAGAATATATATTCCACTTATAAAACACTACAAAAATTTTTAAGTAGGATAAAACAAAAGGTAAAAATTTTTCTGAGAAACTTAAGAGAAGACTTGAATAGGGGGAGAGCACTTATGAAAATATAAATTCTCCTGAGAGTGTTAAAAATCTTAGCACAGTCCCGATTAAAACTATAATTTTTAAAAAATTTGAGCACCTGAGAAAATAGCCTATACACTTTGAAGGAAAGAGTTCCGGGCAAGGCCTTACCTCTAGATAATAAAACTTGGTTTTTAAAAAGCTATAATAATTAAAGTAGTATAGTACCAAGAAAGCCAGGAATAGATATATACATGAATTAAATGGAAAGCTCAAAAATATACCCAGATATTTATTAGAATTTAGTATAAGCTGAAGATTGCATTCAAGTCAATGAGGAAAATTTGTTTTATTTGGTGACTGGTGTTAAGAAAATGAGCTAATCTTTTTGGGAAAAGTCAAATTAGAAACCTATTAGTCCATTTAGGAAAATCCAGCCCAGATATAAATATTTAAATTAGGAAAAACTAAAGTATAAAAGGACTTGAATAAAACATAAAATGGTTAGATGATCTCATGGTAGGAAAAGACCTATATATAATCCCAAAGTTGTTATACTGTTAGAGAAAATATTTATACCTTGTAAATATTCAAATCTGATTCCTATGGCAGATCTACAAAACTGAAAAGAAGCCATCCCTCCAATAAAGAAATGCAAGTTAAACTCCAATAAGTTCCTAGATTTTTCCTACTAGATTGGCAGTGATTTAGAATAATGATAAAGGCTAGGATTAGTGAAGATGTGGGTGAATATGAATTTTCATATGCTGTCAATGGAAACATAGTGATATAGGATTTCTGGGAGTAATTTGAAAATCTGTATCAAATACCAACATGTATTTTTTACTATTCCACATCTAGAAATCCTTTCTAAGGGCATCAGATATGCCACGAGATGTATACAAAATCTGTTTGACAACCTAAAGGGCCATTGAGAGATGAATGGGTAAAGAAGATGGAGTATATATATATATA
>SJYA01000852.1:414523-442789 GCA_006410615.1 Neotragus moschatus
TGATGCATAGTTTGATCTACTCCTTAGACTGTCAACATTCCTGATTTGTCAGTGACCCTTTAATCATGATGCTAGAATTCCCCACATCTGATGATTGCCCTATGGTCAGTTTTGTTTGGACATTCTCATCTTCAGAGAGCAGTTATAGATAGTTATGACTGCTCATGATAATATTTACAAAGATTTGAATGAAAGACGTTTTTATCTCTTCAATATTGGTGGTAAGGGGAGATTAAGAATCTGAATCTAATGCACCAGACTTGCCCTAGTTAAGCTCTTTGGAGAAACATCTAGGTTATATTGATTATGGGGTTTCTATCAGACGATATAAGGCAACTTGGGTCCCAGTATTTCCACAATAAAGATGTTCAGTAGGACTTGAGGAGCATCTCATTCTGAATTTGGCTTGCTTGCAAATAACTCCCTTTACAGTTCCTAAGAGAGAGTCTCTGGCTGGGTCAGTATGATGTTTGTTTATTAAACAAAAGTTCATGGCAACTTCAAATGCATTTGACTTTGTATTTAGCCACACTGTGGATTTCTGTATGAGCAACTTATCATCATAGTGATGAAAAATGAGACAGTGCTAGTGATGTTGTGGTTACAGTTGCCCTTTTCATCCTTGATTTTCTGGGGAGTTGGTCTTTCTTGAAACTCTCTCTTGACCATCAATATGGAACTCTGAGCTCTCATTGATGGAGCTGATCCCTGAGCTGGCGTGCACCCAAGCCAGGAATAGACTGGAGTACACTTATTGAGAATGACACAGTTCTTGATTGCATGTCTGATCCATGGATTACATTGTCTTCACCACAGCAAATGGTTCTGCCATGAAANAACTCTGAGCTCTCATTGATGGAGCTGATCCCTGAGCTGGCGTGCACCCAAGCCAGGAATAGACTGGAGTACACTTATTGAGAATGACACAGTTCTTGATTGCATGTCTGATCCATGGATTACATTGTCTTCACCACAGCAAATGGTTCTGCCATGAAATCTTATTTCTCCTTCCTTTACTCTCTGTGCTTCTTTCCCTCATACAATACTACTCTGTCCCAAGGGGTCTGTAGATTTCAATGAGTCTTCCAAGTCCAAAGGCTTAAATCTGAGTACCTCTCTCTTTTCTATCTAGTTACTTTTCCGAGGTGGCATTGAGGATGTTACCATGTTTGTTTAATTCTTAGTTATGATTGTTATGATGGGTAATAGCTATTTTATTTCAAGTCTGAACTAAAATTACTGGCTTGCTTTTTTCATTATGCTATGGTTTTTAGAAACATTGCACTCCAGCTTTGCCACTGGATGTTTTAATCATGTGGTAGATATTAGGAGAATAGAATATAAGAGAAGCCTTCAGAGAGGAAAAAAAAAAAATTAGTTCCAGAGTTGACCGCCTTGCTATTCCTATTGAGGCCTACCTTCTCTCCCTACAGTTAGTCACCACACTTGGAGGGCTGCTTCTCACACTGGCACCAAGGAGGTCAGTTTTTCCACTCTCTCCCTCAGAAAAGATCAGGAAGTGCCATAAGGTTCATGAAAATTTAAGCTTGAAGTTTAGAAAACTCAAAACAACCCAAACCCTCAAACATTCAGTTTGGTTTGAATCTTGGACAAAGGTTTGCTATGCAGCCAGTGGA
This sequence comes from Neotragus moschatus, assembly GCA_006410615.1. NCBI lineage: Eukaryota > Metazoa > Chordata > Mammalia > Artiodactyla > Bovidae > Neotragus > Neotragus moschatus. The sequence goes on from SJYA01000852.1 coordinate 416,161, forward strand.
GTCATTCCAGTTTAAGGGCTGTAGTAACTTCATTTCAGGGCTAGTGATGGGGAAATTATGAAACCATAACTTGGATCTTATTTTAACAAAACCAAGAAACAAAAACACTTACTGGGGAATCTGTATGGGAAAAGGGGCCTACCTAACCCCAACTGGTGCTATTTCACTGTGGCAGCTCCTCTTACTATAGGAATTATGAAACCGTTCTTTCCAATTCCTTCAGAGAAAGCTGACTTTTGAAAGCAATTGAGTTGCCTGCATCCAATTTATAAGCCTCCTGTGCACAACAGGGAAAGATCTTTCATAGGTGATTAAATCCAACAGGGTTAAGGCCTGTCATAGTGACCTCCCCTCATGGTCAGTTTTCATTTCAAAAGTCATCCCAGGAGAACAACTGTAGTTCTTTACCTAGCTGACTCCTGAAACAAATTTTCCACTTTAAAGAGATCCCAATAATTTAGACCCTATCCTCCTTGGATACCACTTATTTATTCCAGGGATAAGAATTCAATTTAATGACTGTTTCTTTAGTGGCTTGATTATACCCAGCACAGGGGAATGTATTTCAGGCAAGGATATATAACATAGAAAAAAAAAATATGGTTCTCAAATATCTAACGGACCAGTCTATAATCAGCAATGAAGACCTCTTAGAACAAAAACAAATACAAAAAAGGATTCATTCTGCAATAATTTAAAAAGCTTAAGTTGATTTCTAAACATACCCAATAGAGTATCTCACCTTGTTTATAGCTGTTCACTTAACAAATATGGCAAAGCAAAAATGAGGTCAAGCCTCAGGCTGTGCAGATGTAGAAGACAGCCTGGAGGGGCAGAGTCAAGAGGGGCCTGCTGAATTTCTGAAGTACACAATCTCAAAGGATTTTAGGAAGATTTGGGGCCTCAGTGTGCTCAGAGATACTGAGAATTTAATAAAGTATGCCTTTTCTTATTTAGGTAGAGACTTTGACTTGGCCCATTAAGTGACTACGTTGACAAAGTTCCAGTTGGCAAATAACATAAATATTCCCTAACGTATCCATATTCTTATCAAACTGGATGGTTCTCTTAATTGGGAATGTATTTAGTTAGTGATTTTAGTTGGATTATATTAGGCATTCCCCATCCTTTTAAGTGATTGTTTCTGCTATTACGTGGAATCATGTTACTGTGAAATTTGAACTAATTCACATGAAATCAGATATGCATCACAAGCTGATGAGCTGTGGTTAATAATATTTTGTTGTAACTTGAAATTTTTCTATTAGTGTTTCTGTTAAAATATCACTGTGTAATGACATCAATAATTAACTCCTTTTCTTCTTCATGTTTGAACTTTAGAACTACAGGAAGCAAGTCTGCTTCTCAGAATGTAAATGCTGCTGCTGCTGCTAAGTCACGTCAGTCGTGTCTGACTCTGTGTGACCCCATAGACGGCAGCCCACCAGGCTCCTGTCCCTGGGATTCTCCAGGCAAGAATACTGGAGTGGGTTGCCATTTCCTTTTCCAGGGCATAAAAGTGAAAAGTGAAAGTGAAGTTGCTCAGTCTTGTCTGACTCTTTGTGACCCCATGGACTGTAGCCTACCAGGCTCCTCTATCCATGGGATTTCCCAGGCAAGAGTACTGGAGTGGGTTGCCATTGCCTTCTCCAAATGTAAATACATCTAGTTAAATTTTCAAGATTTGGAGATTCCCTAGAACTATTTTCTGAACAAATAGTGATACCGTAATGTGTACAGTTTAACAGTGGAAATATAGGAGCATAACATTCTTTAATAATTGAGGATTTAAATTTTTGGTACTGAATATTTATCAAAGCTATTAATAGGAAATCAATAAATAAGTAGAGCCCTGTGCTCAAGGAGTGAATTGATGATTGAGAAAATGAAATAAATATAAGTGTTAAATGCCTACTAAGTGTCAGGGACAGTCCGTTCTGAACAAGGAAATAATCATTTCCAAATGGAGATGGTCAGAGGATTCATGGAAAATACGAGATTTGTGTTGGCCTTTGTGGCTGTGGTTTAGTCACTAGGTCAAATATCTGACTCTTTTTGTGACCCAGTGGACTGTAGCCCACCAGGCTCCTCTGTCCATGGAATTCTCCAGGCAAGAATACTGGAGTCGGTAGCCATTCCCTTCTTCAGGGGATCTTCCCCACCCAGGGATGGAACCTGGGTGTCCTGCACTGCAGGTGAATTCTTTACTGACTTTGAAGGGTATACAAATTTGGAGTAAACAGGTTGTTTCAGATGTGAGGAATCAGAGCATCAGAGAATTGAAAATACAGTATAGAAGGGGAGAATTAATGTAAGAGAATAGTGGGAATTAGAGCTTGAAAGAAAGGGTAAAATCAGATTTTGGAAGGCTAGCCAAGAATTCTGGGTTTTATCCAATAGATACAAGGAGTTATTCTATATTTTTGAAATGGGAAATGAAATAGTGAAGTAATATTTTAGGAAGATAGTGGTGGTAATAATAGGTTGAATAGATGGAAAAGGAAGTGGTTGAAGGCAGAACAATTGATTAGAAAACCCTTTCACTGGCCTAAAAAAATGATAAAAGTCTGGTGTACAGTAGTGGAAAGGAAAATGGAAAGGAAAAAGATCATTAGGAAGAGAAAGAGAAATCAATACAGCTGTGAGATTATATGATGTGGGAAGTAAGGGACAATTTACAATGTCATCTTTTGGTTTACTGTGTGATTTGAGATCTGGGTATCCGAATGGTTGCAAAACATTTCTCACGTTCATAAATGAGAAATGTGAAAAGTAGCTTAGGTTGAGGTTGGAGAAGAAAAATAGGTTTTGTTTTAGGTTTGTTGCTTTTGAGGTGATGGCATACTCTTTAATAAGCAGTTGGAAATGCAGGGCTTAATTTTGTGAGAGACAGAGATAGACAGACAAAGGTTGGGACTAGTAATAAAGATTTTGATATTGTCTGTATGTAAGTAACAGTTGAAGTTGGGGAGATATATTTTAGAGGAGGATCTGTACAAGCAGTGCAAGTTGTGGAATTGTCTCCTGGAACACTGTGATTTGGAGCAGGTTTATGTGCAGAGCCTACTAGTTGCCCCTGGAATGATATTTTCTTCTGCGATGTCAAACTCAGAAGAATGTATTCTTTTTAACATACATAACATGTCTCGGAGATAGCTTTATCAATTTGTGTCCTGGTCAAATAGGATTAAAAATTCAACTCAATGAAAATATTTTTATAAATGTTTCTCCATGTTTCTGCCTCTGATAAGCTTTCTGAACTTGTTCAAGTCATATAGCTAGTTTGGGGCTAAAAATTTCTCATTTGTAAAATGAAGATGTTGACTAGAATTCTCAGATGATCTCTAAGGTCCCTTCTAATTCCTCCATCCTAGTGTCAATTTCTAGGGTATTTCGCTGATTGACTTGAGTCTTACCAGCAGGGAGCAGACTATTCCACAATTTCTTGAGGGCATAGCTATCTCTTTGGAGGACTGATGGTCTAGGGGGTATTCTTAATAGTGTTCCTAAGTCCACATTATCTTGGAAAATGTCTTACATTTATAATCCTTTTAGAGGCCTTTTTCAATCTCCAGTAGCTAGATATCAAGCAAAAATCTTTGAGTTAATGAAAGCTCTTTGTGACAAATTAGTTATTCAGGAGACATAAGAGATGTGGATTTGATCCCTAGGTTGGTAAGATCCCCTGGAGGAGGGCATGGCAAATGGACAAAGGAACCTGGTGGGCTATGGTCCATACGGTTTCAAAGAGTTGGACACAACTGAAGTAATTTATCTGCAGCAGCAGCCACATGACATCTTCTTTTCTCTACCCAAGGCTTTTCTACTAGGAGAAACTTAAAGGTAGATTCAGTGTTGAGTCCTTCTAGAATTTTAGTTTCAAGAACTTGGTATAGACTAATGAGTGTATATATATATATTATGAAGTACAGTTGATCCTTGAACAACATAAGTTTGAACTGTGTTGGTCCACTTACATACATATCTTTCAATAAGTATATTGAAAAAAATTTGGAAATTCATAACAATTTGAAAAATTCATAAGTAAGCCATGTAGCCTAGAAATATTTTTAAAAATAAGGAAAATGTATCTCACAAATGAATAAAATATATGTAGGTGCTAGTCTATCCTTACATAAGCATAAGGTGAATGGTATTTAATATGAACTTAATAATGTATTTGTTTTCTTATGGTTTTATGACTTTCAAACAATTAAATCATTGTGTTTTATGCCTCTGGAGAAGCTTATTAGCCTAAATAGCCTATTAGCACAGGTAACTGTTGTTTTTTATTTTAAATAAGCTTCTAAAACTGTATTATGAATATAGTCATACAATAGTACTGTATCCCATAAAAATTTACAGTGATACAGCCATTAGCATATAAGATACACTCTGTAAAACAGTCATATCAATTATGGGCTACCATAAGAATAAAAACCATAAAGTAGTCATTTTGTTGCTTCCTCATTATCAATTCATGAATTCAGTTATACTTGTAAATATATATGAATTTATCTCACATATTATGTTTTTATTTTTGATGTTTAGTGTTAGTGATACGTATGATATCTATAGTATTTTGTATTATATAAGACAATATTAATGTAGGTGCTGACAGACAAATGGTTTCATCTGATAAACAGATGAAGTAAACTTATAGTATCAATGCGGTATAGTACAGTACTGTAAATGCATTTTATTTTCCTTATGGTTTTCTAATTAACATTTTCTTTCTCTAGCTCACTTTATTGTAAGAAACAGCATATAATACATATAATATATAAAATAAATGTTAACCAACTGTACTGTTGATAAGGTTTCTGATCAAGATAGGCTTTTAGTAGTTTAGTTTGGAGGAGTCAAAACTTCTGTATGGATTTTCAACTACATGATGAGGAGTTAGCACCCTTAATCCCTGCATTGTTCAAGGGTCCACGTACAGTCATTTTTAGAAGATTGAGTTCAGTTCAGTCACTCAGTCGTGTCCAACTCTTTGTGACCCCATAGACTGCAGCACGCCAGGCCTCCCTGTCCACTACCAGCTCCCAAAGCTTGNCTCTTTCACTTTCATCAAGAGGCTCTTTAGTTCCTCTTCACTTTCTGCATAAGTATGGTGTCATCTGCATACCTGAGGTTATTCATATTTGTCCTGGCAGTCTTGATTCCAGCTTGTGCTTCATCCAGCTTGGCATTTCACGTGATGTACTCTGCATGTAAGTTAAATAAGCAGGGTGACAGTATATGGCCTTGACGTAATTCTTTCCCAATTTGGAACCAGTCCATTGTTCCATGTCCAGTTCTAATTGTTGCTTCTTGACCTGCATACAGATTTCTCAGGAGGCAGGTCAGGTGGTCTGATATTCCCATCTCTTTAAGAATGTTACACAGNCAGGGTGACAGTATATGGCCTTGACGTAATTCTTTCCCAATTTGGAACCAGTCCATTGTTCCATGTCCAGTTCTAATTGTTGCTTCTTGACCTGCATACAGATTTCTCAGGAGGCAGGTCAGGTGGTCTGATATTCCCATCTCTTTAAGAATTTTACACAGTTTGTTGTGATCCATACAGCCAAAGGCTTTGATGTAGTCAATAATGCTTTTTCTATGATCCAATGGATGTTTAAAAGGTTGGAGACATGCAATTCAGCAAATTTTAAGTATCTTCTAGCCATAATAATAAATAAATGTACAAAGATGAATAAGGTACAATTTCTGTCTTCAAGGAAACTTACTGGTTCATAGGAGAACCTGAAATGTAAGTAAATACTCCACATGAGTACATGAAAAGGGTAGTACAGTAGAAGGAAGTACTGAGTGTAGTGTGGCTGAGATGCTAGCCTCCTGTTGCAAACTGGAATAACTATCTGCTGGTATGTGCTGTTCCTAAATTGCCTGAGCAGGTGGTTGTTAGTCAGTATCCTTCAAGTCTTGGGTCTAAAGTAGGTGATTGATTTATTTTGAGCAACTGTCTATGAAAGCGTTTAGTCTATCTTAATAATCAATTTAGATCACAGCATATTGTTTGTGCGAGATATGCAAAAGGACTGACTCACTGAAAATGATTGACTAGTTATAAACTGACACTACATTTTTGGCAAGATGCAGATGAAAGCTTTTATGAAGTTATACAGTTGTGTCAAGATATTGTCAACTGTTGTACTAGTATTCAGATCATTGGAAAATCACATCAATATTGTCAGTATACTACTTAGCAGACAGGCATGCTGACATAAACAAGTTATCAAGCTGCAGACTAAACTGAAGACCTATAAAAGAATGATGCTTTACATAACATTCTATGAATACAATATTTGTTAAGTATATTATATCCAACTTCTGAATGAGTGTCATTTTTAGATTTCCTGTGTTGAATTTAACATAAAGGTGACCAAGTTAGATTTATAAATAAATGTATGTCATTTATGTCATTCAGAGTGCTTGCTAAAATATTCTTGTTCTATAATGTCACTCATCTGAAAGGTAACTATGTTTTCTGGTAGTGAAAAGGTATTCTTTCCTGTTTGGTGCTTCTGCATTCTTTTTCAATTTAACACATCAAAAGACAGAAATTAGAATATTGAGGTTAAATAGTCATAGGTGCACTGACTAAACTTCCAGATGTAAAGAGTAATTGAAAGCTATGTAGCCTGGAAAGTGATTTGGGGGAGGCAATTATAAACTTCAGCTCATTATGAAAGTCTTTGAATGATCTGATTTATTTAATGTAGGGATAAATCTCTCTAAACTGTGATAAAAGTTCTGATTCCAGATTTGTGTCACTAGTTTTTGAGTGGGAGAAACACTTTTCACTTTCGTGCATTGGAGAAGGAAATGGCAACCCACTCCAGTGTTCTTACCTGGAGAATCCCAGGGATGGGGGAGACTTGTGGGCTGCCATCTGTGGGGTCGCACAGAGTAGGACACGACTGAAGCAACTTAGCAGCAGCAGCAGCAGCAATCCTAAAAATGACTTCCAAGATGTGTGATCTAAATGAGAGCATCAAAAAAAATCTGAGGTATGTTTCCATTGGCTCTAAACTCCCAGACCCAGCCCTGAGTGACTTTGTATATTGTATTTAAAGAACCCTTGTTAAAATGAACTGTATTATCTGGCAGGAGTAACATATGAATAATACTGGCTAACATTCAAGTGCCTAAATCTTAGTTAATACTTACCATACCTTTATGAAGTTGATACTACTGTATTTAAACATTTTAAGATTCACTCCCCCCACACACACATTTTCACAGTGAAATTAGTATGTATTTTAGAATGAATGGTGTCTTTACTAGCATAATTCAGAACATATTCTTTTCTTTTACAAGCCTTGGGGCTTGTCAAATCATGATGAGACTGACAAGAGACAGCATCATAGATTAGATGAAATATGGTATTAGCCACCACTCCCCTTCATCCAACCTTACCTAAAAGAAAATTGGGACATGAAGCTAAGTAAACTGTTCAAGATCACAGAACTGATAAGTATTTGAGCCAGGATTCCACACAGTTATAATTAACTCAATCCAGGACTGATGTTTACAACCACACCTTTCTGCCTTCTGGTAATCTAGCAAAATTGGTGTATCTGAAAAGCTATCCTCACAAAGTGCACTCTTTGGACAGTGGAGATGGGAAGAAAAGGAATTTATAAAGGACCACAGTGGACTGTTCAGTGAAGCAGTACAGTAGAGGACCCTCTGAAGCCAGAGTAATTATGAGCAAAAGAGACCCTAAGAGAACAGGAAAACTACAGGAATGTTGGGAAACCCTGAAGGTGATGAAGGTGAAGGTCATTCACTTCATTTTTTTGTCCAGGGCCAGAACTGTGTATGCAAAAGCTTCTAAATGGGATGCAGAAAGAAAATCCTTATGTAACAGGGAGTTATTTATCTGTATCTCTCATTTGTATCTCTACATTTACATCTACACCGATGCATGTGTGCTAAGTCACTTAAGTCGTGTTTGACTCTATGTGGCCCTACGGACTGTACCCTGCCAGGCTCCTCTGTCCATGGGATTTTCCAGGCAAGAGTACTGGAGTGGGTGCCCATGCCCTCCTCCAGGGTATCTTTCCAACCCAGAGATCTAACCCATGTCTCTTAATGTCTCCTGCATTGCCAGGCGGGTTCTTTATCACTAGTGGTCACGTGGGAAGCTCATCTGTACCTATACCTATATCTATTATTTGAAAGAGAGATTTGTATTGGGCTTTTTTTTTTTTTTTTAAGGAAATGTTACATTATTAGCAAGCATTAGGAGGGGAGTTTGGGGAAGAATGGATACATGTGTATGTTCCTACAGGTATGAAGGAACAGCCGAGTTCCTTCGCTGTTCACCTAAAACTACCACAACTGTTAATCAGCTATACTCCAATACAAAATAAAAGTTTTAAAAGCAACTAAGGGGGGGGGGTTCAAGATTGGGAACTCATGTACACCTGAGATGAAAAAAAATTAAATTTAAAAAAATAAAAAATATTTTAATTGTAATATAGTTGATTATAGTTGATATTGTGTTAATTACAGCAAAATGATTTGGATATATATACTTTCCCAAATTCTTTTCCATGATAGGTGGTTATAGGATACTATCATTCCCTGTGCTATACCAGAGATCCTTGTTATTTATCCATTTTCTATATAGTAATGTGTATCTGTTAATCCCTAATTCTAATTTATCTCTCCCCTACCTTTCTCCCTTTGGTAACCATAACTTTGTTTTCAATGTCAAAATAAATAAATAAATAAATAAAAGCAACTAAATATTTTTAAAAAATATTTTCTTATCCTACATTTAGATTTTATAACTTTATGTTATTCTTTCTTTTTTAGTATTTGCTTATTTTATTTTCACAGTGCCTAGCATAGTTCATGTAACATGACGCTCAAGTATTTATTTAATAAATGAAACATAACTTCCTCTCTTGCTGCAAATACTATATGGACTCTTGGAAGCCTATGTGGGTGAGAAGAAGGATGCTTTGAGTGGGGGTGGGACACCTCTGAAAGGGTTTTATCAGCTGTAGTAATAACAAAGAGTACTGTAATTTCTTGTCCTGCTTGTCAAGAAATGAGGTAGGCAAACTAAAATCAGTCAGGATCTGACATTGCTGCTCTGCCTCCAACAGTGAAGGTGAGCCAAGGGAAAGACAATCCAGTGACAATACTCTGTCAACTCCAGCGAGCATTCGCACAAGCCTGACACACAGTAACACACACACGCACACATACATAAATTTTTGTATTTTCTTTTGCCTTTGTGTCTCGTCATCTCAAATGGGTCAACTCATGTTTTGGCCAATATAACCAAACCAGACTCTTTGGCTCAGCTCTACCTGCAAACTTTCTGGCCTGTTTGGATATAGTGAAGTGGTTTGAGTTTCTGAGAACAAATAATTAGGCTCTAAGAGAAGGCCAGGGTTATACAAAACCCATTCGTTTCTGCCTCTGTGGGTTCTGTAACCCTGTTGAAAGGAAAACAAAGTTAGATTAGGACAGTGCTTGCCTACATGGGCTTCATGAGGTTTATTTTTCCATTTAGTGTTATCAGAACATGTATTTAATTATTGTTGTTCTAGACTTGATAAGCTTAGGGATTCGTATCTTTAAATTACAGCTCCCTTAATGAACCACATGCGATATCTTGGACTCAGAATTAGTGTTGGTGTAGACCAGAATGCTGACCTTGTCTTTTTTTATTTAGTCTTATCCATTGGACTTTAAAGATAGATGAAGTTTCAAATTAGGTCTAAGAGTATCATCAACTCAAAGAGACTGAGAGTATAGTTACTTATTTTATTAGCTTTACTCTACCATTTTTCTGCATCTTTTCATTTCATTTTCATTCCATAAAAACATTAGATATTTGTGTTGATGTTTGGGAAGGACAGTCAGTTACAATACAGACTGATGGAGACCACCGACCCTGGCAAGTGAGTTTTGATGACCAGAGGGCAATGATTGGGCCAAATATAAGACTTCTTTCCGTAGTGTTCATGGTGATAGTCTTTAAACCATTTTTAAGTAGTTTTAAAATGTGGTAGAACATAAATCTCAGTTTGTAGGTATTTTTCTTTATCAGGGACAGAGCATTAAAAATTCTGGTCTATTAATCATTCAGTTCAGTTCAGTTCAGTTTAGTCGCTCAGTTGTGTCCGACTCTTTGCGACCCCATGAATTGCAGTATGCCAGGCCTTCCTGTCCATCACCAACTCCTGGAGTTCACTCAAACTCATGTCCATCAAGTCGGTGATGTCATCCAGCCATCTCATCCTCTGTTGTCCCCTTCTCCTCCTGCCCCCAATATATTCAAGCTCTTTTCCAAATCATGAATCACCTGACTACAGTCACTTACTCGTATATACCCTCTCAAATAACTTACAGTGAATTGCGTGAGAGTTGGACCATAAAGAAAGCTGAGCACTGAAGAATAGATGCTTTTGAATTGTGGAGTTGGAGAAGACTATTGAGAGTCCCTTGGACTGCAAGGAGATCAAACCAGTCAGTCCTAAAGGAAACCAATCCTGAATATTCATTGGAAGGACTGATGCTGAAGCTGAAACTCCAATACTTTGGCCACCTGATGTGAAGAACTGACTTATTGGAAAAGACCCTGATGCTGGGACAGACTGAAGGCAGGAGGAGAAGGGGACTACATAGGATAAGATGATTGGATGGCATCACCAACTCGATGGTTATGAGTTTGAGCAAGCTCTGGGAGTTAGTGATGGACAGGGAGGCCTGGCGTGCTGTAGTCCATGCAGCTGCAAAGAGTCAAACATGACTGAGTGACTGAACTGCACTGAACTGTGTGTGTGTTCATGTACCCAGAGGCAACTGCTAATATTATTTTTATAGAAATTATATACATTTAATTTCCCTAATAAAGCACCTGTAGCCTACCAGGCTCTTTCCTCCATGGGATTCTCCAGGCAAGAGTACTGGAGTGGGTTGCAATTTCCTTCTCCAGGGGATCTTCCCAACCCAGGGACTGAACCTGGGTCTCCCTCATTGCAGGCAGACGCTTTAACCTCTGAGCCAGCAGCTCACAAATAAAGCTCACAATAAATAGCCTTGTCTATTAAGCTTGAGGCAGGTATTTAAGAAGGTAGGAAGCACTTTTCTCATACTCAAGCTCAGAACTCATGTCCAGGTGAAATGAAATAGAAACCACCTTCCCAAATGGTGGGGCTTTTCATTTGCTAAGCAGGAGCAGAGAGGGAGTGGTGGTCAGCCCAGTGGGCCAACTTTCTGCTTCTGATCTCATTTATCAGATGATGTTTTAGGATTCAGGCTTCCCTTGTGGTAAAGAATCTGCCTGCCAGTGCAGGAGACGCGGGTATGATCCCTGGGTCACAAAGATCCCCTGGAGAAGGAAATGGCCACCCACTCCAGTATTCTTACCTAGGAAATCCCATGGATAGAGGAACCTCGCTGGCTACATACAGTCCATGGGGCCACAAAGAATCAAACATGACTTGGTGACTAAACAACAATAACAACAATTCTAGGATTCAGTGACTATCAGTATCACCTATGAGCTATTAACAGAATTGAGTTTTGTACCAGTGAGGCGGGAGAAGACAGACAATAACCTAGTAGCTGCTCACATTATGAAACAGGGTTATGAGGTCAGAGGAGGGTAAGAATAGTCTGAGGAATATATAAAAGTTAACTCCATAGTCATTATTCCACTCCCACCCCCGAATCAATTTTTTTGTAATCGTGATTTCTTAAATTGAAAATAAGCACAAAACTCTTGTAAGACATTGGTTTAAAACCCAGTACTTGGGTAAGTGAAAGAAGTTGAGAAAACACCAGATGAAAAAAGTTTGGAGTTGAACACTGGACATATTCCTTCATGGCACAAGAGCAGAGTTATAACTCTTCAATGGTGTTTTGGTAACTGTTGGATTTTTAATTTCCATGTGCTTATTCTTTTTTTTTTTTCCTTTGAAATGCCAGAGAGCATTGCCTGGGCCCTTCAACATCTGGCTTGGTCATAACATAGTGGTCAGACTGGGATTTGTACTTTTCATTGGAATACTGAAAATTTACAGTTAGGCAAAGATCAGAAGGGCAGTCTCATTGGAGCTAAGCCAATGTTGGTCATTAGCCACATGAACACAGCCAGATCTTTCACCAGAAAGACACACATGATGAGTTTTGGGACCATGTTGACCATGCTGATGGGGTTACTCTCATAATTATGGAAAACTTCTGAAGATAGCTCTATTGCATGGCCTTTTGAATTTTGTACAGCTTGGATGACAAACTTGTAGACCCTGAAGTTGATAGTGAGAAAGAGGGAAGCCAGGATGATGTAAGAAGCCACACTGATGATGCTGAAATCTCCAGGGTAAGCTGCACTATCAGTGTGGGGCAAGATCCAAGCTCAGCTTTCTTCACATTGTGCCAGAAAATCAGACGGTGTATCGCAAAGGAGGCATCAGAACATGTTCTCAGGCGATTCCCTCCCATGTCCCCTTCCCTCATTAGTGGGCAAGGAGAGTTGGGCCCCTGAGGATGAAGAGGAGTTAGATGGGATTGACTAGGCTTCCATAGTCATATAGGCTTCCATAGGCTTCCAATGGCTCTACCATGAACTTTTCCAAGAAGGGCAGGGGAGAAAGCAGGGAAATAAAATAATCACTTTGTCAGCTCCCCCAAGTGCCTTTGCTCCTTCTAATTCGTGCTTATGCTCTGACTACTAGTGATGTTTTGATATATAGCCTTCCAGACTTTATTATTTTATATGCTAACTCGAACTTTTCCTGTTTAATATTTCACTTATAATCCCCTCTCTCTTTGCATTTTTTCCCCACTGAAAGGGTTCCTTAATTGTTTTCTTTTGTCTCTCTGCCTCTGCCCTAATCCCATTCTCTTGAGGTAGATTCTAGTAATGTTTTGATATATAGCCTTCCAGACTTCCTCAATTATTTTATACGCTAACTGGAACCATGACTATTTTCACTGGATGGGACCTTGGAGATCATCTTTCCATCTCTCTTTACTCCCTCCTGCTGCCCTCCTAGCCCTGCCATGGCAGGCTTCCAGAAGATGCATGGGCTAAATGCCCCACCTGAGACACCACCTCAGCCAGTGATTGGCATAACTTGGACTAGAGCCCAGGTATTTCTGTCCTGGTTAAATGACCTTTCTGCTGCATCCCACAATTTAATTTCTTAGCCTGTTTCATGACCTAAAGAAACAGTTTCTATAAGATAGATTCAAGTGGTTTATGGGCAAATTTAGTTTACAAGATGACCATTCATTTTCTGATGGAAAATAAGCAAATAGACAAACCAACAAACAAACTTCTAACCAAATAGATGGCTATGGTTCACCTCTGTTTTTTCTTTGGCCTCAGTGACTGGCCTGTAGGCCCCATGCTCTGCCTTCCTGGAACAGTTTTCTTATATTAAGATTGTCCTTAGACCCATCTCTCATATAGTCAGCTCTTGGTGCTTCTTCTTCTTTTTTTTTTAAATAAACATACTCTTTATTTTTCTTTAAGATTTTTCTAATGTAGACAAGTTTTTCAAAGTCTTTATCAAATTTGTTACAATACTGCTTCTGTTTTATGTTTTGGCTTTTTTGGGTGAGAGGCCTGTGGGATCTTAGCTTCCTGACCAGTGATCGAACCCACACCACTTGCATTGGAAGGTGAGGTCTTAACTGCTAGACCACCAGGGAAGTCCCAGTTTTTTGCTTCTTATTCTGTTTTCTTATTGGTCACTTGCTTTGGCCTTGGGTACAGCTCCCCCTGCTTTTTCGCAAGTGCTTCCGGAAAGGCTAAACTTAAACCAGCCAGGTCATCCAAGTTGCTGACTTCCTGGGTATGTTCAAGGTGTTCCCCATAAAAACCAGGACTCTCCCCTGGTGTGGGACATCATGTTTCTTATTCATGTACCTTCAGCTGAAATGTATAGCTTGAACAGTAAATTCTGACCCACCTTAAACTGCTCATCTTAACTTTTTCTTTAAATTTTTTAACAGCCCTCTCTGTAAGCTTTCTAAGTTCAACTCAAGCACACACCTATATCCACTTTTATAGTTAGTGCACACTTTCCCAAAATAACATTAATGAAAACCTTGGGGTCTCATTCTACCGCCATCCTAAACACTCTCAGAATTTCTCACCCAGCCTACCTAGAAGTCCTAAGATCACTCTTCACACCAGGCCCAGATCTTTGGACTTGGTTCAAAGTCCATCCTGTCTTCTAAGTCACAGTAAACATGGTCACGTTAACTATAGTCAGATCTTTGACAAAGACAGAATTCATAGAATTCATAGTGATTTGGATATGCGTATTCTTTTTTTTTTTTTTTTTTCCAAGGATCCAATTTAATCAAACTTGAGGTTTCAAGGAAAAGAGCATCAGAGAGTGAATGCCAGAGATATCCACTTTGCAAACATTATGTGCAATTGTTAGAATACAAGTGAGGTCTTCTGAGTTTGATGGTGGTGGCTGTGGCTTGGGGGAATCTCTTTCTTTTCCATAAGCCTCTGGCTGTTGTTGTTTCCCATTGTGTGTGCTTGCACGTGTGCTGTGGGGGATGTTAAACAAGCATCATTTTTGTTTCATGTGACTGCAGAATAGTGCTTTCATGNAGTGAGGTCTTCTGAGTTTGATGGTGGTGGCTGTGGCTTGGGGGAATCTCTTTCTTTTCCATAAGCCTCTGGCTGTTGTTGTTTCCCATTGTGTGTGCTTGCACGTGTGCTGTGGGGGATGTTAAACAAGCATCATTTTTGTTTCATGTGACTGCAGAATAGTGCTTTCATGTTTACCTTTCATATCCACTTTAAGGATGGAATCTGTTTTACAACTGGGACTGCTGCTATGACCAATTCTGTAGCATTGCCTTCAGTTCAGGCACATGCCTCTGAAACCTTAATCACTAACAGATGCTGCTTTGAATCAAGAATTCCCCTCTCTGGCTACTCATCCTGAGCAATGAGCTGCCTAACTTGGATCCTACGGGCTTCTTGAGAAACTCCATAGCCTGTATTGCTAGCACACTGGTAAGAGGCAGAAGACTGATGTTTTCCAGGCCCAAGTAGGACTTTGAAATAATACCTAGCGGTTGTAGAGAGCTATTTATTTTCTCCTCCTTCTACAAGTGTTTTCACATACATGATCTCATTTTACCCTTCAAATAGTCCTTGGAGTTAAGTAGGGAAAGCAGTATTTTCCCCTAGGAACCTGAGGTCCAGAGATGTTAAGTAACTTGCTCAAGGTTACACATTAGCTTTGACTCCTAGTCTGCTGTTACTTCCACTAAAGTGACACTACTATTTACTTTGTCCTGTGTCAAAATTGTCTAAGGTCTTTTCAGGTGCTGCATGAAACCAAACTGTCATTCTTACAGCTCAGATTTAATTAAATTTGTAACAGCTTTTGTATTTTTTTGTACCCCGCTCCCCTGCCCAGTCCTTAAATTATAACTATAAGGCAGTGACTTTGTGTGCCTAAAAGTTATTTGGGGAGCTGTTCAGTAGATCTTGGTTTAGCAGATGGAAGGTGCAGCCTCGAATTTAGTATTTTTTATAAAAACCACCCCCATGTTTCTGAATCAGATGGTCTCTGTAAATAGTGTTGTAAGAGCTAAAAGTAAGCACAGCACTTAAGATTTCTAGGCCTCTGTTTCCTCATTCAAAGAACAAAAGAAACAAGACTAGAATTATTAAATTATCTCCAGAAATTATCTTAGATTCTAATCTAAACTTAACAGTTTATATCGAAATTCCTCTTATGGAAGAAGCAGTATCTGTCTGGAAAAAATACCTTGGAGGGGAGAGTGAAACCTCCAGGGTCTGAGCTTTCTGGAGAGGGAAAAGAGTAAGAATAGAGGGGAATTTACAGAAAGACATGAAGCTAAGTGCTGATTATGTAAAGAACCAACTGGGGAATCTCTGGTGGTGGGATTACTAGAAAGGACCCCGGTGAAGAGGAGTGGTTGATGTGAAGCTGTTTGCTCTGGGTGCAGGCCATGATCCTTCCTTGCGGTCCTTCTGTATTCAGCTAAGCTGTATTTTATGTGAATGGAGGCTTTTCTGTGGGAATTAATGAAGAGACTGAATTTCACTTCTGAACTGACATAATGGAGAACTGAGCAGAAGAGACCATAAGAACTCTTGGTGATTTGAAGAAATCTTGGGGAGAACTCAGGCTAGAATTGCAGGCTTAAACTCACTGCACCTAGCTACCTATGGGATGGATATGATCAGGTGGCATCTGGGTGAATATATGATAGTTAGCGTGAGGACCAGAGAAGGCAATGGCACCCCACTCCAGTACTCGTGCCTGGAAAATCCCACGGGCAGAGGAGCCTGGTAGGCTGCGGTCCATGCGGTCACGAAGAGTCAGACTTGACTGAGTGACTTCACTTTCACTTTTCACTTTCATGTATTGGAGAAGGAAATGGCAACCTACTCCAATGTTCTTGCCTGGAAAATCCCAGGGATGGGGGAGCCTGGTTGGCTGCTGTCTATGGGGTCACACAGAGTCTTACACGACTGAAGCAACTTAGCAGCAACAGCAGCAGCAGCANTCACTTTCACTTTTCACTTTCATGTATTGGAGAAGGAAATGGCAACCTACTCCAATGTTCTTGCCTGGAAAATCCCAGGGATGGGGGAGCCTGGTTGGCTGCTGTCTATGGGGTCACACAGAGTCTTACACGACTGAAGCAACTTAGCAGCAACAGCAGCAGCAGCAGCATGAGGACATTATAGAAAATATTATTTTTTGGAGTACTCTCATGGCTTGAGCTGAACTGAGATGTGATTAGATCTGTCTTAATAAAGGTACATATTGAGAAAGTGAACTTGAACAAGAATGTTTGCAAATAGAGTGGGTGAAAGATAAAGAACCTGCAGAAGCATTTCCAGCTTTGCCCCCAGTTGAAGAATGATTTTAACTAAGATCTAGTGCTTCTGTTCCCTTTTCTATATGCAATATGTAATGGTAGTTCATATGGACTTTTAATAGTTTTAATCTAACAGCCAGAACCAAAAAGAAGAATTTTCTATATCTGGAAATACTTTAAGATCTTGAGAAAGCTTTCTTAGTCTGAAGGAGCAGAGGATGGGGAGATGCAAGGCATAGAACCAAGGCATTAATTTAAATTCAGAAAAGGACAGACATTTTACATGAATGTAAAGAGCAAAAAGAGCAAAAATGTCCTCTTTGCAGAGAAATATGAATACAGCCATGCTGGCTTTAAAAAAATGGGGCCATGTCCTCATCTGTGGTATGGAAATGGGAGAGTCCCAATTTAGGGGCTTAGATGATAACAGGATTCATTGAGAACACTTACGTTGAATAATTTCAGTCCTCTCTGTAATGAAGTGAATTAGAGTTGGGATTAAAGAAGTTTGTGAGCTTCACAGGAGGTCTGGACTAGTTAGTTCTGGGAGAAGTAAACTAGGGAGGAAATGATAAATCAATAGCAAGGCTGCCTATTAGTGGCTAAGGTCAAAGAACCTCTACATAATCTTAGACAAACTTCTCAAATAAAAGCTCCCTCTTTTTTATGGGCTTCCCAGGTGGTTCTAGTGGTAAAGAACCTGTAAATGCAGGAGATGTAAGAGACTCAGGTTTAATCCTTGGGTTGGGAAGATCCCCTGGAGGAGGGCATAGCAACCCACTCCAGTATTCTTACCTGGAGAACGCCATGGACAGAGGAGCCTGGTGAGCTACAATTCATATGGTCACAGAGAGTCAGACACGACTTAGTTCACACACACTACCTTTTTACTGTCACTAAATTCAGTTCTTTCTGAGAATACTGCTCAAGTGGGCTTCCCATTTTCCCCCTCCCTCCTCATCATGGAACTAGGAGAAGCAAGCAGAGAAAATGCCTTTATTCTTCTAGCTGCCTTTTCATTACTTATTCTTGGAATCAGCAAATATTTGGTGAGCAGCTACTAGTCTATGTGTTCTGGGTTAGGTGATGGGGATGCAGTTGCAGAGAAAACAAAGCCCTCCTGGTGAACTTACTTTAACTCCTTGGATTAAAAATACTGCCACTGAAGTTTATGCTGCATGTAAAAATACCACCCTTTCTCTTTCTTGTTGCTATTATTTAACAGATAACCCCTTTGTTGAAGGTTTTGATGTTCTCCGAGCCTGGGTTGTGGGAGGGAGAAGAGCTGAGCATTCTTTGAGCTGTCTCCTCACTCTTCAGATGTGAGAGATCGTGCCCTGAATCTCTTTTTTGTAAGCCATTTCCTATCACTGAAAAGACTGAGTGGGCATCCATCACAATTTTTATCCGGGACATCGTCACGTATTCAGCAAAGTTAACAAAGAATATGATGGCCATACCTTTGGTTTGCGCCTTCCCTTGAGTCTGAGTTTTAACCAGTATTTATTGCTAAGTTGTGAATTTTTACCATTTGGTATAAAAAAGCAATTGCTTTCTTTAACCCTGTAAATCCTCAAATTTCTGAACATATTCTCTTTTATCCCTGCTTATACGTTGATCAGTTCTTTTCCGAGCCCCACTCTTTCTGATAATACCTTGCTGTGTTACTTTGATGTAATAAAATACCACAAACTGGATAACGTAGCAGAAATTTACTATCTCACAGTACTGGAGGCTTTCCATGCTTGTCATTTTGGTAAAAAATATTTTGTGTTTTATGAGGTAAATATTAAATGTTCCTATATAAACTCTGGCTAGAAAATATTGTATTGGAATATACACACATCTGAGGTTTGGTTATTAAAACCCAAGAGTTGTTTTGTCAGGAACATATTAACTAGGGAGATAGTCTGTGGAATTACTTGGGTAGATTACTATATATAGTAGTCTATTTGTATGTATGTTCATAGTTTTACTTCTATCCAGCCATTCTCCTTTTGATGGTCATTTAGATTGCTTCCAATCTAATTTTTATTAGAAATAATTTTGCAGTTAATAATATTGCATATTTTTGCATATATATCATTTCATGGATGAACAAAGCTACCTGTAGCATAAATATCTATAAGCAATGTTCCTGGGTCAAATATTATGTGCATCTCTAATCCTTAGAAATGTTGCTGATTGAGCTTCATCAGGTTGTACCTGTTTACCTGCTTACTAACAATGCATGAATGGTTGTTTCCCCACATCTCAGTGATGATAGTGTTAGCAGACATTTTTTTGCCAAACTGAAGTTAAAAATTACTTCTCATTGCAGCTGAATTAAAAAAAAAATTTTTTTTTATAAATTTACGAGTGAAGTTTGAGTTACTTTCATGTTTATTTGATCTGGACACTTCCATCTTTACCTTTATTTTTTCATTCCTGCCTTCTTTTGATTTGAATATTTTTCAAATTCCAGGATCTCTTCATTGTTAACTTTATTGCCTCGATAGGTGCTCCAGGTTTGAAACATGCATTTGTAACTGCTAGCACTCTTCTGTCAAATAATATACCACTTCACATGTAATGTAAGAAACAACAGTATACTTCCACTTGCCTATGCTCTTTTATCTTATTGTTGCCATGCACTTTACTTCTGAATATTACAAATTCCACAATACATTATTATGACTTTTACCTTAAATAGACATCTTTTAAATAAATTTTTAAAATGAGATAAAATTTATATTTATCCATATATAATTTATTCTTTTCTTCATTCTTTTCTATAGATCCAACTTTCTACCTGGTATTATTTTTCTTCTGTCTGAAGAGCTTTAGCATTTCTTTTAATACAGATATCCTGGTGATAAATACTTTCAACAACATGTATGTCTTTAACTATACTATGTTTATTTCATCTTTATTTTGAGTGATATTTTTTACTGATTGTAGAACTCTATATTGACATGTTTTCTTTTTTCTTTTAGTAGTTTAAAAATGTTGTTTAATTATCTTCCAGTTTACATAGTTATAATAATAAGTTCAATTATTTTTGTTTTTGTTCCTTTGTTTATCACATAATTTTTTCCTAGCTGCTTTTTAAAGATTTTTTTCTTCATCATTGGTTTCCTACAACTTATCAGCTTTCTCCTATCTTTGAAACTGTCTCCAGACTTCATAAAATTTCTTTTCTTACTATGTGTGTGTTTTGCTTTAAATACTTCAATGTAGGGTTGTTGTTTAGTTACTAAGTTGTGTCTGCCTCTGCTGTAACCCCATGGACTGTAGCCCACCATGCTCCTCTGTCTCTGTGATTTCCCAGGCAAAAATTCTGGAGTGGGTTGCTATTTCCTTCTCCAGGGGATCATTCCCACCCAGGGATTGAACCTGAATCTTCTGCATTAGCAGGAGGATTCTTTACTACTGAGGCACCAGAGAAGCCCTCAGTGTAGTTTGCGGTAGCTATTTTAACATTCTTATTTGCTAGTCCCATCATCTTTATCATTTCTGAACATGTGTCTTTCTAAAACACTTTGTTTATGGTCAAATTTTTGTTCTTCTTGTCATGCCCACTAATTTTGTATTAAACACAGGTTATTGTCTAATTTACATTGTTGAGTGTTTTTCTTTTATTGTCTTCTTTAAGGAATCGTTAGACTTTGTTTCAACAGGTGGTTAATTTACTCGCAGGTATATTTGATATCTTTGAAGCCCTTCTGAAAACCAGTATAATGTATGTTGGGCTTCCTTGGTGGCTCAGACAGTAAAGAATCTATCTGCAATGCAGGAAACCTGGGTTCTATTCCTGGGTCAGGAAGATCCCCTGGAGAAGGAAATGGCAACTCACTCCAGTATTCCCGCCTGGAGAATCCCATGCACAGAGTAGGCTGGAGGTTGCAAAACAGTCCATGGGGTTGCAAAGAGTCAGACATGATTGAACAACTAAAATAAAATATATAGTTTATGTAGAATAGTAACTCTGGATCTTCAGTATTTCTTCTATTTCTTTTCCTCTTGATTTTCAGCTATTTGTTTCTATTTCCTGATATATGTTATAATTTTTTATTGAGTGATAAGACTTGCATATGAAAAAATTTTAGAAATAATTTGAGGGTCTAAATACTGTCCATTCCTTCAGAGAAGATTTGCAGTTGCTTCTGACAGGCAATTTTCTTCAGTCCAGCCTGGGACTGAGCTGATTCAAAGATGGATTCCACTGTGAAGACTAATGCATTTCTAGTTTGGCCTTAGGATGTAATCTCTCAGGGGACCTAACTAAATGTCGAGCATGTTTATTAGAGTTCCTTCCCTTTTATGGGCCTTGAGGCCCAATTTATGTCTCTCTCTCGTCAGTGAACTGCCTGAAGTTTTTCTCTACTTCTTAGGCCCTGTTATGAGCTCCACTGTATCCTTCCTAAAATCATATATTGGGATCCTAACCACTAGTACCTCAGAAGGAGACTTTATTGGGAGATAAAGGAGATAAGCCCTTTAAGAAGATAATTATGTTAAAAATGAAGCAATTACATTGAACACTAGTCCAGTATGACTGCTGTCCTTATAAAACGAGATTAGGACAGAGCCATGCACACAGGGAAGACCATGTGAAAACACGGATAGAAAATGGCCATCTACCAGACAAAGAGACCTGAGAAGAAACCAGCTCTGCTATTACCCTCCTTGATCTTGGACTTCCTAACTTCAGAATGGTGAGAAGATAAATTTCTGTTTTTAAGCCACCTAGTCTGAGGTCCTTTATTTTTTGGGAGCCCAAGCAAACTGATACAGGATCCTGGTTGCCACTTTCTGCTTGGCTTCTTATGTTCTCATCTCCATATTATTTACAAATGAGCAGATTCCTAGAGGTTAACTGCATTGCTGAACGTTGGGTTCATTTTAATATTAATACACTTCCATTCCCTCTGATGATCTTGTGTTTTCAAGTCTTAGTTGTTTTGTTGAATTCCAGGTTTTTTCCTTCAGTCTTGCGAGACCACAGAAAGTTTTGTTCAGCTTCCAGCCTCATAGCCATCCCTTTCTGCTTGATTCTCAGACATGAAACTCTAAACTGCTTGTGAATCAGCAAATGCATTCAGAGGAATAATGGAGCAAAATTTGGGGTTTATCTCAACACCCTTCTTGCCTCTTGTAGAACTTCACCTCTCAAGTTCTAGTGACTCGATAGTTCTTCATGCTTTCAAACATGTACTTTTCATTTTATCCAAATTTTCTATGGTTTTGTTTGCTTTTGTATGGTTTTGTTTGTTTTCTATGGTTTGTTTTAATATAAGAATGTCTATCAAAGCTGTAACTGGAATAATTTTATATTAATTTTTAACTTAGACATTTTGTTAAATTCTCTTACTGTCTATAAAGAAAGCTGAGCATCAAAGAATTGATGATTTTGAACTGTGGTGTTAGAAAAGACTCTTGAGAGTCCCTTGGACTGCAAGGAGATCAAACTAGTCCATCCTAAAGGAGATCTGTCCTGGAAGGACTGATGTTAAAGCTGAAACTCTAATACACTGGCCACCTGATGCGAAGAGCAGACTCATTTGAAAAGACCCTGATGCTGGAAAAGATTGATGGCAGGAGGAGAAGGGGATGACAGGGGATAAGATGGTTGGATGACATCACCAACTCAATGGACATGGATTTGGGTGGATTCTGGGAGTTGCTGATGGACAGGGAGGCCTGGCATGCTGTGGTTCATGGGATTGCAAAGAGTTGGACATGACTGAGCAACTGAACTGAACTGAACTGGACTACAAGGAGACCCTACCAGTCCATCATAAAGATTAGTCCTGAGTATTCATTGGAAGGACTGATGTTGAAGCTGAAACTCCAATACTTTGGCCACCTGATGCAAAGAACTGACTCATTTGAAAAGACTCTGATGCTGGGAGGGATTGGGGGCAGGAGGAGAAGGGGATGACCGAGGATGAGATGGCTAAATGGCATCACCAACTCAATGGACATGAGTCTGAGTGAACTCCGAGAACTGGTGATAGACAGGGAGGCCTGGCGTGCTGTGATTCATGGGGTTGCAAAGAGTCGGACACGACTGAGCGACTGAACTGAACTGAACTGAACTGAAGTTGCTTTAGTCATGTCCGACTCTGTGCCACCCTATGGATAGCAGCCCCCAGGCTCCTCTGTCCACAGGATTCTCTAAGAAAGAATACTGGAGTGGGTTGCCATTTCCTTCTCCAAAAGAAAAAATGAGCAGTATCTTATTAAAGATGATATTCTTATAATACCATCTATATATTATCTATTCTTATAATAACATCTATTGTAGTCTTATAATACCATCTATATATTATATGTCTATAATAGCTTCTTTTAAAATTTTAGTTTATTGAAATATAGTTGACTTACAAAGTTGTGTGGTTTTCTAGTGTTCAGCAATGTGATTCAATTATACGATATGTATATATCCTTTTTCGTATTCTTTTCCATTATAGTTTATCACAGGATACTGAATCTAGTTTCCTGTACTGTAGAGTAGGACCTTGTTGTTTATCTTTTTTGTATATAATAATTTGCATCTTGTAATAGCTTTTTGATTGGGTCTTGTTTGTGTCCTTCCAAGATTCACTTGTTGAAAACTAATCTCTAAAGTGATAGTAGTTGAAGATAGGGATCTGGGGAATTGATAGTCTCATGAGGGTGAGCTGTCAGAAATGGGATTACTGCTGTGGTAAAAGAGACCCCAGGGAGCTCCCTCACTTGTTCTTCCGTAGGGAGATAGAGTGAAAGGACAGCCATCTACAGATCAGGAAGCAGGCCCTTACCAGACACCAAATTTGTCCTTGATCTTAGCCCTACCAGTCTTCAGAACTGTGAGAAATAAATTTATGGTTTTTATACGCACCCACTCTATGGAATTCTGTTAGAGTGAAAAGAAAGAAAGTGAAGTCAGTCAGTCGTGTCCAACTCTTTGCGACTCCATGGATTGTAGCCTGCCAGGCATCCATGGGATTTTCCAAGAATACTGGAGTGGGTTGCCTTTCCCTTCTCCAGGGGTCATCCCAACCCAGGGATCAAACTCCGGGTATTCTGCATTGTAGGCAGACTCTTTACTGTCTGAGCCACCAGTGAATCTGCATTCTATTAGAGTAGCCCTAACTAAGACAGTATCATACCTACGTCTACAGTGTTGAATATTATTGTGAAGTATGAGGCCAGTCTAGCTTTTCTCTTTGTATTAGGTATGAGATAGGATATGATACTGAAACAAAGTATAAGATACAGTGATTTAAATAATACTGAACTTTATATCTCTCTCATCTATCTGGTCTGGTCTGTTATCAGAGCAACTACTGCATAGTCATCCAGGGAGCAATTTATTCTGTCTTATTGCTCCACCATCCCCTAGGGCATTATTCTCATTCCCAAGATTAAAGGTGTGTTGCTGGCACATCTATATTTCAGTTTGCAAGAGAGATGAAGTGGCAAAATTCAGAGAAAGTAGCTTTTCTTTAAATTTCCAATTACTTTGCACACTTCATTTTAGTGTGTATCCAGTTTTCCAGAACATACTCATATAGCCACCCTAACTAACTGCAAGAAAGGTTAGGAGATATAGTGTCTAGTTGGGTGGTTATTCAGCCAGAAATAAGAGTAAATTTAGGGGTAACAAATAGGAATGTTTCTCAGGCTTGTAGGTTACTTAATCATTTTGCCTGCACGCCGAAGTTTTTTGGTTTTTGTTTTTCATCTTTGAAGTGTAGATCATATTGCATGGGGGCTTCTTTTTTTTTTGGTGGTGAGTGTTATGGATTGCTAGCCAAGTTATAGATTTAAGTTTTTCAGGTTTTTCAAAACTATGCCTTTGTTTTTTCTTTTTGTTTTGTATTGATTTATGTTTTTGTCTCTAATTCATATCTATCACTTCACTTGCTTTCCTTAATGCTATTCTTCTATTCTTTAGTGTGATTTCAATGATGGCTCTTTGTACTGCTTAATGTCGTCATGATTTCTTGGACGGATTTTTTTTTTCTATTCATTTTTTAAATCTGCCAGCTTGGGTTTCATCTCCTCCATTTCTCTGCTTTAAGCTCTTTGATTCATTAGGTGCCTTGTATTTATGACCATGTTTTTGGTCATGACTTTTATCTGAGCAGTGGTCATATTTTTCTGGTGTGTGTTCATCACCTGCCATGTGTTCTTCCCACATTTTTCTTCCTTTTCCTGGAATAACTTTGCATGCATACTTGTCTGGTTCTTTTTTGCTTATTACTTTTGTGAAAGATGCGAATTCTTCCAGTTATTTTTGAGATATTTCTTCAGGGAAGACCCTAGAGTAGTGTTCCAGGCAAGCATTAACTTTCCTTGGTTCACAATAAAGCTCTTTATGGCTCAGCAGTGTGTGTGTGTGTGTGTGTGAATTGTTCTAACCTTCATTTCTCCCCAGTGCAAAGAAATCAGCAGTTTCTGGACTGCTCATAATTCAAGCTCTATATCCTTTAACCTTCCTCAACAACACATTGCTTTTCTCAAAAAAAAATGTGTGTTTCCTCGTATTTCTTTTTTGTCTTTCTATTCTACAGGGTTTGGGAAACTTCCTCTAGAGACCCAGGCATCCTATTCCCACTGTCGCAGAGAACACTTGTGGTTTTGCCCCTCATATTGTGCTCCATGCTTTGATAATAACCGGGCTCTGCCTCATTTGTTTGAGATCTTCTCCCACAGATGTCTCTTTCAGCATTTCCCTGCATTCTTGTTTGGCTTTCCTGGCTTTGGTAACTCTTTCTCAAATATAGTTCAAAGTTACAAGTACATCCTAGTCCAAAGATCATCCCTCTCTCTCTCATTGTTGTTTTGATTTGATTTCTTAAAAAAACAAAGTGAATAGAGCCATTTTTTGATCTGATGTTTTATAATCAGGTACTGTGAATATCCATTTAGAGGAACTCATTACTGTTTTGTTAGGATTAACTTCCTTAAATGGTATATTTATAAAATTTCAAGAATTCCAATCTATTTTTCAAAAAAATTATACAAATCTATACCCTTTCACCAGAGAAAGCAATGGCACCCCACTGCAGTACTCTTGCCTGGAAAATCCCATGGACGGAGGAGCCTGGAAGGCTGCAGTCCATGGGGTCACTGAAGGTCGGACACGACTGAGCGACTTCACTTTCACTTTTCTCTTTCATGCATTGGAGAAGGAAAGGGCAACCCACTCCTGTGTTCTTGCCTGGAGAATCCCAGGGACGGGGGAGCCTGGTGGACTGCCATCTATGGGGTCACGCAGCGTCGGACACGACTGAAGTGACTTAGCAGCAGCAGCAGCAGCAGCATACCCTTTCACTAGTATATTTTCCTATACCCTTACTAATACATATATAGAGCTTTGCCTATTTGATATTCTAACATGGCATGCTCATTAAGTTGCACTTTTAATTATTATGTGGCAGGTAATTACATCTTTTGAGAGTTTTCTATCATTGTCTGTTAGTGATTTTTATTTGTGACAAAGACTCTTTGTCAGCTTTCTATGGATTAATATGAGCTTTTTCTTAAAGGTATATTTTTCTCAGTTAATCGCCTGCATGTTTGGTTTTATATTCAACGTATTATTTTGCCAAATAAAATATATTTATAGAAATAAATATAAAGAAGTTTAATATTTTCCTGTATGCCTTGAGTGTCGTTTTCTTCACCACACCAAGATTATATATTCACATATGTATTTCTTTAGTGGTATAGATCTTATATTTCTATTTAAATCTCTAATAATCCTGGACTTTATTTATTT
>SJYA01000852.1:452559-532252 GCA_006410615.1 Neotragus moschatus
ACTGACCTTTTCCAGTCCTGTGGCCACTGCTGAGTTTTCTAAATTTTCTGGCATATTGAGTGCAGTACTTTCACAGCATCATCTTTTAAGATTTGAAATAGCTCAACTGGAATTCCATCACCTCCACTAGCTTTGTTCGTAGTGATACTTCCTAAAGCCCATTTGACTTCACATTCCAGGATGTCTGGCTCTAGGTGAGTGATCACACCATTGTGGTATCTGGGTCATTAAGGCCTTTTTGTATAGTTCTTCTGTGTGTTCTTACCACCTCTTCTTAATCTATTCTGCTTCTGTTAGGTCCTTGCCGTTTCTGTCCTTTATTGAGCCCTTCTTTGCATGAAAATTTCCCTTGATATCTCCAATTTTCTTGAAGAGATCTCTAGTCTTTCGCATTCTATTTTTTTCCTCTGTTTCTTTGCATTGTTCACTTAAGAAGGCTTTCTTGTCTCTTCTTGCTATTCTCTTTAACTCTGCATTCATATGGGTATATCTCTCCCTTTCTCCTTTGCCTTTTGCGTCTCTTCATTTCTCAGCTATTTGTAAGGCCTCCTCAGACAACCACTTTGCCTTTTTGCATTTCTTTTTCTTTGGGATGGTTTTAGTCACTGCCTCCTGTATAAAGTTATGGACCTCTGTGCATAGCTCTTCAGGCACTCTGTCTACCAGATCTAATTTCTTGAATCTATTCATCACCTCCACTGTAAGAGATTTGATCTAGATCATATCTGAATGGCCTAGTGGGTTTCCCTACTCTCTTTAATTTAATCCTGGATTTTGCAATAAGGAGCTGATGATCTGAGCCACCGGAGAAGGCAATGGCAACCCACTCCAGTACTCTTGCCCGGAAAATCCCATGGACGGAGGAGCCAGGTAGGCTGAAGTCCATGGTGTTGCCTACGAGTCGGACACAACTGAGCGACTTCATTTTCACTTTTATGTACTGGAAAGGGAAATGGCAACCCACTCCAGTATTCTTGCCTGGAGAATCCCAGGGACGGGGGACCTAGTGGGCTGCCGTCTATGGGGTCTCACAGAGTCAGGCACGACTGAAGCGACTTAGTAGCAGCAGCAGATCTGAGCCACAGTCAGCTCCAGGTCTTGTTTTTGTGGATTGCATAGAGCTTCTCCATCTTTGGCTTATTCATTAGGGTTTAGGGTGAAGTTGTCCCCTCTATCAGGATTTACATTTATTTCTGTCAGATCTCCAGAGGCATAAACAGTCCAGAACCATTTAAACTAAACTAGCTTGAGGTTTTCTGGACTACTTTTTGTAGGAGTTAAGGCTAAAAAATATGTGCAAGAGCTCATTTGTGGTTACCATTTTTAAGAAATAGGTTTTTCTTGCTCTGGTGTTCTCTCTCTACTTTGCTCAACATGAAACCCCACCTTCCTCACGTTCCTTGCCGGTGGGTTATGGTTCGGTTCAGTTCAGTTCAGTTCAGTTCAGTCGCTCAGTTGTGTCCGACTCTTTGTGACCCCGTGAATCGCAGCACGCCAGGCCTCCCTGTCTACCACCGTCTCCCAGAGTTCACCCAGACTCGCGTCAATGGAGTCAGTGATGCCATCCAGCCATCTCATCCTCTGTCGTCCCCTTCTTCTCCTGCCCCCAATCCCTCCCAGCGTCAAAGTCTTTTCCAATGAGTCGGAAGGTGCGTTTACTGCAGAGTTTCAGTTTAGTGTATTTGTTTTCCCTTTGGGTTCTCAGGTCAGGTTGAGTCTGGACTTTGATTTATATACTCCACGCCCCTTGATGTTATCTAAATCGCACCTCCATCTTACCTAGATTAGCAGATGTCCTCAGAAAAAAGGAACTTAGTGGCGGTTTAATAAATGTTTACTTTCCAGTTTTTCTTGGTATCTCATTCTCATTATCCTTTGAGTTCTTCGATACTCTTAAGAAAATTATTTTAACAATCAGTGTTGGTATGAAATACCTAGCCTGTCATTTCTAGAATTGGAAATTTTAGAAAATCTTTTAAAATTTATATGAGTCTTTCTTTTCTTTGAAATATCACCAAGATATTTTGAGGTGATAAATTAAAAAAAAAAAAAAAAAAACAACTTCTGGTACCCAGCAAGTATTTTTAATCTATTGATTTCAGGATTTTTTCCCCCAGCATAATACATTTTTTTCCATGCTCAATAAAGTTTTCATTTTATTATTTATGTATTTTTCACTTCTGTTTCCTTTTTTCCAATCACTTCTTCAGAAACTGAGTTCATTATATTTCTCATTTTCTTCTTCTGGATTCTTTTACTTTATATTTCAAGAGAGTTCTAAGGCTTATCTATCTCATAAGTGATTTTTTTTCCCGCTGTAGCATTGTTGTTATTTTAATTGCTACTTCTAGGAGTATAAAGATAGTTATGTGACATTATTTACTGCATTATAGCTTTTCTTTATATTTCCACTTCTCTTTTGCCTCACTATTTAGTTGTTTTCAAGTAATGTTTCTTTATGTACTTATAGAATCTATGATTTTTGTGATTTTATTGGATATTACTTCCTGGTATAAATCCTTTATGAAAATGATTTCTTCTCTGTTATTAATCACTATACTTATGCATTTCCTTGTTTTCAGAATCTTTGTTTTGGTCCATTGTGATTTTATTTATTTTCCAAAATTTTGATAGTCATTTAAAAAACTAAGATAACAATAAACATTTAAATGATGAATTCCATTGAAAAGAACAAGCTAAGGAAATGAAATGTACACATCTGCTATACAATAAAAAGTAAAGCAGTTGAAATGAAGCATTCAAACATGCAAAAATTTTTAACCTAAACATCCGGAAGAAGGTACTTAAGCCTTAGCTTTTTACTTGTGTACAACATTTTTAACAGTATATATAAATGTGCAAAGTTATTCAGATCAAAAAAGAAGTCAGAAGTGAAAATTCCTATGGCAAGCCTTAGGAATGTGGATGTTTAGATGCTTTCTGCTTGTCTAATTAATTCTTATTCATTCAAAGAAGTGGCGAAATGGGGATAACTGAGCAAGATTAAAGCAAGATAGAGACAACAAGTGGGTGTATCTGTTGATACCACTTTAAGAAGAATAAATTCCTTTTGAAAGTACTTCTGAATATCCAGTCCGTAAAAGAATACATTCAGAAAACATTTATTGAACGTACAATGTGGCAGACACTGTGTTAGAACTTGGGGTACAAAGATTTTATTTTTGAGAAGCTCAGAGTCTCACTGGGGGCTAATAAACACAAACATTAATAAATACTTATGCCATGAGCTGACTCACTGGAAAAGACTCTGATGCTGGGAGGGATTGGAAGCAGGAGGAGAAGGGGACGACAGAGGATGAGATGGCTGGATGGCATCACTGACTCGATGGGCGTGAGTCTGAGTGAACTCCGGGAGTTGGTGATGGACAGGGAGGCCTGGAGTGCTACGATTCATGGGGTCGCTAAGAGTCGGACATGACTGAGTGACTGAACTGAACTGAACTGATCTTATATCTTGGGATATACAGAGGAAAATGAATCATCTGTATCTACACAAGGAAGCTAGTCACAAAGACAAGATTTGTGTGAAATATTTTGCCCTGTTAGTTTCTGGTAGAACCTAGAAACCACCAGGATTCCTGAAATTTTAAAGCAGAACTCAGATAGTCCAATAATTTCACATCAAGTGCCTACTAGTAGCTACACATCTGCTATACAATAGTATACAAAAATCTAGAAGGTAATAAAAATGGTGCAAATGGGTTCCCCATTTCTTTTCCAAGAAAAACCTGCTAATGGGCTGATGATGAGCTAATCAGGTCAAGTGTTCTCTGAGTTGCCCTTTTTATACAGAGTCAGCAAGCATAACATTTTGTTAACCTATTGACACAGAGGAAATTTGTTTTCCATCTGACCTTTTACAGTAACTACTCAAAATTACTTTCTCTTCAGCTAACAAAGTTAATGAATAAAGTATCCAAGTTTAGCATTCATAGACAGTAACATATAATTTTTTTTTGTTGTTACATTCTGTTTTCTTTTTCAGCCATTACATTTTCCCTAGGAAAAATGTAATTTTTATCGAAAATCTGCAGTTTTGTTTTACAGTCATACTCTTGAACCATTTGGAATCAGTCATAGTAACTATTTATTTTGCAGATATTATATTCTTATATGTTGAAATGGCTACATGGTAATTTTGTAATGCATAGAAATTCTTTTCATTAAAAATTTATAACCATTTGTATAAGATAGAATGCAAGTTTAATTTTGGGCTACCTGTGAACAAAGGGTTTCCTAAGGAAATATTTATTAAAACAAAAGCATAGAGAGCATTTAAACCTGGAAATAAACTCTTTTCCTATGGAAAAGTGAATTGTGGGTCCTGGCTACATTTTTTTTTTTTTAATTAAATCTTGATTCTAAGAATCCCTACTCACCAAAATTTTGTTAAATATATTCTTTCAAATTACTAAAAAATTCTTCAAAATACTAACACCTTATTTCAAATTACCCTAAAGTCCAGCCTTTTATGTTTCAAATTGATCTTTTCCTAAATAGGCCCAAATTAGAAGTTAACTCCAGTAAATAAGTTTTTAATCATTTGCAATGTTCATTCCAGCTTCAAAGGTGGTCATTCAATTCAGTCTCTAAGGTAAGCCTTCTTTTACTCTCAAGTGGTTGGACCAGTTAAATACTTCTTGCTGCTCCTAAGTCGTTTCAGTCGTGTCCGACTCTGTGCGACCCCAGAGATGGCAGCCCACCAGGCTCCCCCGTCTCTGGGATTCTCCAGGCAAGAATACTGGAGTGGGTTTCCATTTCCTTCTCCAAAGAGAATGAGATTAAATACATATTTCTGTGCAGACTATCCTAACATTTGCTATTTTAAGAATATTATTTAAGTCTCATTAAATCCATTCACCTCTCCAGTTTTCAGAGAGGAAATCAAGCTTGCTCATATTACATTTATCATGGATATGCTATAGGCTCTGAGCTTATCATTTTCCACCAATGTAAGCAGATAGTAGTATTATTTTACACTTCTTAGAAAAGTTCAAAGAACCAAGATCATTTTGGATTATCATCAGCAAGTGGCCATTGTTCCTTTTGGAAGATGTTCTTTGTCACTGAAAAGTCTGTTGTTTTAACTGCAGCTCATTAAATTGGATTCAGAGACCCACAGCTTATACCACCAGCTTATACCAACATTTCTTTCAGTTGAATATGCTAAGTGTGTTTTTATTCTCTAGATGTTTGATTCAACTACCTTGAACAGTGTTGTAATGAAATAGGTTAAAATTATTAAAATTTTTAAATAGAGAAGTAACTTATTTGAGGTTTAAATAATAACTTTTTGTTATTAGACACACTTATAAAATATTTCTCCTAAGATATAACTTAACTTTTGGGGCATGTTGAGTGAAGCCTCCTTTATTTTAATTATTTATAGACTGAAGTACCAGACAGTCATAATATCTCTTTGTTTCTTTTAAAGCAGAAAAACATAGGCCTTGCATGGAAATTCTTAAGAAATGTCAAAGAGCTAGTCCTGTTGGAAAGGTTAGTAGTTATAGAAAAATATTTCAAAAACATAAATGCAGCAGTTTCAAACATGGTTTAGTGCCCAGAATAACTTCTTGGTTTTGTCTTTCATTTTTAACATAAATATCAACTGCCACTGGGTAACTGAGTCACAAACACATTTGAATTCAGGAATTTTTATACTGAAATACTTCTCTGTGGACAAATCCCATCTTACCAAACAGAAAGATTTTGTTACTGTTTGTGTGTTTTAAGAGCGAAAAAGCCTTGTATTACATAATACTCTGTCGGGTGTTTTATGTATCTCTGTACTTTCTTATTCCACTCTCCTTGTCATTTTTGTGTTCCTCAAAATATCTGGGACAGCATTTTTGCATGCTTACATGTACATAAGAATATAGTGTAGTGGTTAAAAAACTTGGATTCTGTAGCCAGACTGCCTAGGTTCAAATCTTGTTCTGCAAGCTTTAGCTCTATAACTTTGCAATTCATTCAAACCTGTTGTGCTTCGTTTTCTCATCTATAAACTGGGAGTTGCATTAAATGTTTGTGGATTGAAAGAATTAGCACATGTAAATCATGTAAAATAGTGGCTGGCACATAACAAATTCTTAGTAAATGTTAGCTGTTATTTTTAACAAGTATGTATCAAGCACCTATTACATTGATGCTGTGCTAGAAATTCTGGGGGTGCCACAATGAGTAAGACAGTCATAGTTACTCTTCTTATAGAATTTACTGTTTAGTGCAAGATTCAGACAAATACTGCTGGCTCAGATGGTAAAGCGTCTGTCTAAAATGTGAGAGATCTGGGTTCGATCCCTGGGTTGGGAAGATTCCCTAGAGAAGGAAATGTCAACCCACTCCAGTACTCTTGCCTTGAAAATCCCATGGATGGAGGAGCTTGGTGCAGGCTACTATCCATGGGGTTGCAAAGAGTCAGGCACGACTGAGCAACTTCACTTCACTTGAGACAAATACATAGGGTGTTATAATACAATAAAAACTACTCTGATGGGGTAGTGTAGGGTGCCACCATTACCTAGTGAGGGACACTTTATCCAGGCTAAGGAGATCAGGAAGGTTTTTCTGGATTAAGTGTATCTAAGCCAGGATCTGAAGGATGTGTTTGCTTTTGCCATGTGCTCATGGACAGGGTGGAGGAATAGAGTTTCAAGCAGACAGAGTAGCCAGAGGACCTATTACGAGAAGTTTCCACAGAGAAGAGAGACCATGGCACATTTAAGGACTTCAGGAGGCTTGGTCAAATGTACCATACTGTTCAGGGCAGGGAGATGGGGGTGGTACACAAGGCCACTTTATTTTGAGAAGAACAAGGAGTCACTGAAGACACAGAAGGGGAGTGTGTCATGTTCAGATTTTAGTTTTTTAAAGATTCCTCTAATTCCAAATATCATGTATTAGAGTGAGTTAAAAGCGGATACGGGGAGGTTAGTTAAAATGCCAGTATAGCATCCAAGAGAGAGATGTTGGAGGCTTGGAACTAGAGTGTAGCAGTTAAAATAAAGAGAATTTGAGAGATGGAGAGATGTTTACAGGGAAAGACTCAAAAGGATGTAGTAATAGTGTGGTGCTGAATGTGGCATGAGCAGGAGAAAGGCGTAAAGGTGGATTCCCAGGTTTTGTGCTTGAGTGTGTGAATGGCATGTTAGCTGAGACAGGAAAGACTGCGGTGGATGCACAGTGGTTGTTGTTGCCATTCAGTATATATTCTCGGTAATTACGTCCCAATTTTCAGCCAGATGTAGCTCCCTCCTCCATCTCAATCCATTTGTTCCTAAATGGAATGGACTCTACCTCCATTTCCAGGAGTGAAGCACATGACTCAGGCAGAGCCAATCAGTGTATTCCATTCTTTCTAGACACATATCAAGATAGGTTAGAGCACCTCATCTGATACAGTCAGCATGAATCTCTGAGCTTCTGTTGGACCTATTAAACAAGTCATGGACATGGAAATTGGCAGAGCTACTGTAGTTATCTTGAACCCATTACAGGAATGTCTGTCTGAGAACAGAGCCACTACAATGAAGTCAAAGCTCAGAGACAGAAGCAAAATCCTGATGGTGTCCTTAAAGTACCAAAACCAGTCATTTCTGAAGCCATCCTTTATTTTGGACTTTTTGATTTATGACAGTAGTGTGTTGTCTTTTGGCTTAAGCCAGAGTGGTTAGGTTTTGTAAATTTATATATTAAAAGACTGATAAAGATAAGAAACCATGTATGAAATAATTTTCTTGAGGGGAAAGATGATGAGTTTAGCCTCGGCTGTGTTAAATTCAAGGTGTTAGTGAGGCATCTTGGCAGAGCGGAGAGGTGCAGTAGAAAATATGAATAGGAAATTAGTGACGTTTGATAGTCTTTGGTAAAAAATTTTAAAAGGGCATTTGGCAACGCATACGAAAACCACCCTGATAGCTCAGCAGTAGAGAATCTTCCTGCGGTGCAGGAGATGCAGGACACACAAGTTCGATCCCTGGATCAGGAAGGCCTCACAGAGGAGGGCATGGCAACCCACTCCAGTATTCTTGCCTGGAGAATCCCATGGAGAGAGGAGCCTAGCGGGCTACAGTCCATAAGATCACACAGAGTAGGATATGACTGAAGCAACTTAGCATGCGTGTAAGCACAAAAAGAATTCTCTCAAACATGGTCACATTACTTAACTTTCTAGTAAACTCAAAAGAGTTTGAAGAATATAGTTCTTTAATTTCAGTTTCTCCAATGATTAGTGGTGTAATCAGAGTTTCTACTTCTGTGATATCTTGATGTAACAAGAACCAACATGGTGTTATAGAGCAATTATCCTTCAACTAAAAATAAATAAATTTTTAAAAAACAACAAAAAGAAGAAATATGTATCTAGCATTCACCTTTGGTCCCTTGCATAAAGCTCCTAAAATCTTTGTAATTTATTAAGTGATAGAGGTGCTAGGAGTGTCTTTTGTTCCAATATTTGGCCTTTGACTCAGTTCCTAACACAGAGCTCCTAAATCTCATGGAATTTCCTGGACAATAGGATCATCTTTTATTCTAACAAGGTAACTCTTAGAGGCTTCTGGAATGGGGCTGATCCCTAGAAAGACTAAGCCATGATTAGCAGTGTGGAACTTTTAGTTTCACCCCTCATCCTCTGGGGAGGGGAATGAGGCTAGAGATTCAATTAATAATTGATCATGTCTATGCTGCTGCTGCTGCTAAGTCACTTCAGTCGTGTCTGACTCTGTGCGACCCCATAGACAGCAGCCCACCAGGATTCGCCGTCCCCGGGGTTCTCCAGGCAAGAACACTGGAGTGGGTTGCCATTTCCTTCTCCAATGCATGAAAGTGAAAAGTGAAAGTGAAGTCACTCAGTCGTGTCTGACTCTTGGCGACCCCATGGTCTGCAGCCCACCAGGCTCCTCCATCCATGGGATTTTCCAGGCAAGAGTACGTTGAAAGTTGTGTGTATAGTAGAGAAAACTGCTTTTCCTTTTCAACTTCTATATCCAACATTTATAATGTCTTCTTGTTTCCAACTTACCAATTGTGGTAAACTGAGTAATGGCTTCCCCAAAGATGTCCATGTTCTAATTGCTGGAGCTTGTGAATACTGACTCACATGGCAAAAGGCATTTTGAAGATGTAATGAAATTAAGGATCTTGAAATGGGGAGATTATCCTGGATTATCCAGGTAGGTACAGGAGGGAGCAAAACATCCCAGGCTACCTTAGACATCAACTCTGATTAATCAATGCCAGCCAAGTCAAACTCTAAAGGTAAAAACCTAGACTAGATAGATGGAGTTGTCCTAATATTTTTATCCATGTTGTTGTTGTTTAGTTGCTAAGTTGTGTCCTACTCTTTTGTGACCCCGTGAACTGAAGGCCCCAGGCTCTTCTGTCCAAGGGATTTCCCAAGTAAGAATACTGAAGTGGGTTGCCATTTCCTTCTCCAGGAAATCTTCCCTACTCGGGGATTGAACCTGAATCTCCTGCACTGGCAGGCAGATTCTTTCTGCAAATTGTGTGTTGTGATCTGCCATTTGTCTGGTACAGTTTTTTAAAAAAGAATTTAGATCATAGATTAACACTCCTTATTTCCAGGACTATGGAAACTTTGCAGTTACTTGCGTGCATGCTACGGAGAAGGCAATGGCACCCCACTCCAGTACTCTTGCCTGGAAAATCCCATGGATGGAGGAGCCTAGTAGGCTGCATTCCATGGGGTCACTAGGAGTCAGACACAACTGAGCGACTTCACTTTCACTTTTCACTTTCATGCATTGGAGAAGGAAATGACAACCCACTCCAGTATTCTTGCCTGGAGAATTCCAGGGATGGGGGAGCCTGGTGGGCTGCCGTCTATGGAGTCGCACAGAGTCGGACATAACTGAAGCGACTTAGCAGCAGCAGCGTGCGTGCTAAGTTGCTTTAGTCGTGCCTGACTCTTTGTGATCCACAGAACTGCAGCCCACCAGGCTCCTGTGTCCATGGGATTCTCCAGGCAAGAATACTAGAGTGGGCTGCCATGCCCTGCTCCAGGCTTCCTGACCCAGGGATTGAACCTGCACCTATGTCTCTTGCATTGGCAGGCAGGTTCTTTACCGCTAGCGCCAGCTAGGAATCCCTTGCAGTTACTTACTGGGTTTTAATTGGTGTTTTGTGATAGAAGAAGGAGATAAAAAGGAGATTGCTATCTTTCTACCACACTATTAGATTTTAGATTTGGATACTCTTGTATAGCAGCAATTGTAATATTCCCCCAAATTTCCCAAGAGTCTAACAGTTGGATTGAGTCATATAACCAATTATGGAAATGGACTATGGGTATAAAGGGCAAGGGCTTGTGTTTTAGATGAAACTTAAAAGAACCCACAGCTTTCTTTTTCTTTGCCCTGTTGACCTAGAAGACCAGTAGAATCTCCATTAAACTGGATCTCTGGCACCCTCTTGACCCAAGTGATTACAGCTCCTTGCCAAGTAGTGTGAGCCATAGTGAAATTTTTTTTTTTTTGGTACAAGCTACTGAGATTTGAAGGAATGATGCTAAAGGTGAAACTCCAGTACTTTGGCCACCTCGTGCGAAGAGTTGACTCATTGGAAAAGACTCTGATGCTGGGAGGGATTGGGGGCAGGAGGAGAAGGGGACGACAGAGGATGAGATGGCTGGATGGCATCACTGACTTGATGGGCGTGAGGCTGGGTGAACTCCTGGAGTTGGTGATGGACAGGGAGGCCTGGCGTGCTGCGATTCATGGGGTCGCAAAGAGTCGGACACGACTGAACGACTTAACTGAACTGAACTGAATGAGATTTGGGGTTGGTTTGTTTCTACAGTTGCCTATCTAGATTAACGTATTGGTATTTTCTTTCTATATATCTACACACAGATTCTATCAATTGTTGATGGCAAAATGAAAATCTCTCCAGATGGCTTCACAAAATTGAACATATCATATATCTTTAAGTGTTGAAGGAATTAGACATGGCAGAGAGGTTATTTGTAATCGAACAGGATAGTGGTTTTTGAAACATCCTGTGCTATATACTGGGCTTCCCTGGTGGCTCAGAGATTAAAGGGTCTGCCTGGAATGCAGGAGACCCGAGTTCAATCCCTGGGTTGGGAAGATCCCCTGGAGAAGGAAATGGCAACCCACTCCAGTATTCTTGCCTGTTACTAGACTTGCTTTTTAGCAGATGCAATAGTGAGGTAAATATCTTTATCAGTATTTATTCTCCAGTTTAGGAGGGGCATTTAATTTAAAGTGATAGGTTTCTTCTATTTGAAATGTTTCAGGGAGTGATTCCCTTTACTTTTTTGTCCACTGGTCATTACTTATTATATATGCTTTACACCTGTGACAGGTAAGTTGCAAAATGATTGTTTGCCTTTAAACTTAATCAAAATAAACTTTAAATTCATTAGGCATGTGATTATTATTTTTTTAATAAAAGATCATTCTTTTCAGTATGTGGTTTAAATCATGGAAGCATAATTGTTTACAGGCACTTCTTTAAAACTTCAGGCTTCTATGTTTAAAGGGATGCTAGGGAACCAATCCAAGGGTTTTAGTATGAAAAATATATCTGTATTAATTTAAAGTTCTTCTTATTTAGGCTTCCCAAGTGGCAATAGTGGTAAAGAACCTGCCTGCCAACAGGAGACATAAGAGACACAGGTTTGATTACTAGGTTGGGAAGATTCCCTGGAGGAGGGCATGGCAACCCATTCCAGTATTCTTGCCTGGGAAATCCCATGAACAGAGGAGCCTGGCCAGTTATGGTCCACNAATGACAACCCACTCCAGTATTCTTGCCTGGAGAATTCCAGGGATGGGGGAGCCTGGTGGGCTGCCGTCTATGGAGTCGCACAGAGTCGGACATAACTGAAGCGACTTAGCAGCAGCAGCGTGCGTGCTAAGTTGCTTTAGTCGTGCCTGACTCTTTGTGATCCACAGAACTGCAGCCCACCAGGCTCCTGTGTCCATGGGATTCTCCAGGCAAGAATACTAGAGTGGGCTGCCATGCCCTGCTCCAGGCTTCCTGACCCAGGGATTGAACCTGCACCTATGTCTCTTGCATTGGCAGGCAGGTTCTTTACCGCTAGCGCCAGCTAGGAATCCCTTGCAGTTACTTACTGGGTTTTAATTGGTGTTTTGTGATAGAAGAAGGAGATAAAAAGGAGATTGCTATCTTTCTACCACACTATTAGATTTTAGATTTGGATACTCTTGTATAGCAGCAATTGTAATATTCCCCCAAATTTCCCAAGAGTCTAACAGTTGGATTGAGTCATATAACCAATTATGGAAATGGACTATGGGTATAAAGGGCAAGGGCTTGTGTTTTAGATGAAACTTAAAAGAACCCACAGCTTTCTTTTTCTTTGCCCTGTTGACCTAGAAGACCAGTAGAATCTCCATTAAACTGGATCTCTGGAATAGGCACCCTCTTGACCCAAGTGATTACAGCTCCTTGCCAAGTAGTGTGAGCCATAGTGAACTTTTTTTTTTTGGTACAAGCTACTGAGATTTGAAGGAATGATGCTAAAGGTGAAACTCCAGTACTTTGGCCACCCCATGCGAAGAGTTGACTCATTGGAAAAGACTCTGATGCTGGGAGGGATTGGGGGCAGGAGGAGAAGGGGACGACAGAGGATGAGATGGCTGGATGGCATCACTGACTCGATGGGCGTGAGTCTGGGTGAACTCCGGTAGTTGGTGATGGACAGGGAGGCCTGGCGTGCATGGGGTCGCAAAGAGTCGGACACGACTGAACGACTTAACTGAACTGAACTGAATGAGATTTGGGGTTGGTTTGTTTCTACAGTTGCCTATCTAGATTAACGTATTGGTATTTTCTTTCTATATATCTACACACAGATTCTATCAATTGTTGATGGCAAAATGAAAATCTCTCCAGATGGCTTCACAAAATTGAACATATCATATATCTTTAAGTGTTGAAGGAATTAGACATGGCAGAGAGGTTATTTGTAATCGAACAGGATAGTGGTTTTTGAAACATCCTGTGCTATATACTGGGCTTCCCTGGTGGCTCAGAGATTAAAGGGTCTGCCTGGAATGCAGGAGACCCGAGTTCAATCCCTGGGTTGGGAAGATCCCCTGGAGAAGGAAATGGCAACCCACTCCAGTACTCTTGCCTGTTACTAGACTTGCTTTTTAACAGATGCAATAGTGAGGTAAATATCTTTATCAGTATTTATTCTCCAGTTTAGGAGGGGCATTTAATTTAAAGTGATAGGTTTCTTCTATTTGAAATGTTTCAGGGAGTGATTCCCTTTACTTTTTTGTCCACTGGTCATTACTTATTATATATGCTTTACACCTGTGACAGGTAAGTTGCAAAATGATTGTTTGCCTTTAAACTTAATCAAAATAAACTTTAAATTCATTAGGCATGTGATTATTATTTTTTTAATAAAAGATCATTCTTTTCAGTATGTGGTTTAAATCATGGAAGCATAATTGTTTACAGGCACTTCTTTAAAACTTCAGGCTTCTATGTTTAAAGGGATGCTAGGGAACCAATCCAAGGGTTTTAGTATGAAAAATATATCTGTATTAATTTAAAGTTCTTCTTATTTAGGCTTCCCAAGTGGCAATAGTGGTAAAGAACCTGCCTGCCAACAGGAGACATAAGAGACACAGGTTTGATTACTAGGTTGGGAAGATTCCCTGGAGGAGGGCATGGCAACCCATTCCAGTATTCTTGCCTGGGAAATCCCATGAACAGAGGAGCCTGGCCAGTTATGGTCCACAGGGTCACAAAGAATTAGACACAACTGAAGTGACTTTGCATGCATAGCACACACTTATTTAATAAGAAGTGTTTTCTGAGGTGGAAGACATTGGGTAGATTCTATGTAGTAGAGATAAACATGAAATTCTCCTTTTTTTTTAACCTGAGAAAACTCTATAGGATCAACTATACTCCACTAAAAGTTTGAAGCAACAACAAAAGCAAAAAACATATGGGAAAAGTTTGGGGAGACTCAATGATAGGTATAAGATGGACTTAAATGGATGAATCTCAATGACATAATGTTGAATGAAGTAATAATATGCACATTATAGCTCCATTTATATAATACATTTTAAAAAATTAAATGATATATTGTACATGGTTAAATACATGAAAATAAATGAAAAAAAGTGTGGAAATGATGAACACAATATACAGACTAGAGGTTACTTTGGGGTAAAGGAAAGAGGGCTACAATTAGAGAGATGTGTATGGAGGCTTCTAAACCACTTTTAATATCATAGCTCCAAAGTTGAGTGGTGGATACACAGATGTTCATTTTTATTCCAGTTTTTAAAACTGTACATATGGTTTCTACACTCTTTTGGAAGCAAGCCATATTTTACTATCAAAAATAATGATAAGTTCAATATGAATTGATGATACGATATGGCTTACTCAAAAAAGTTAATTACTCTTGTACATGGTATTATAAGAAGTCTGGAATTAAGGAAATTGAGGGTATTTCTCTTTCTAGTCCTGATTGCACCATACTTTAGTACTTTGTTCAATGCTATGTATCCCACTTTAAGAGTGTACAGATAAACTAGCATGTGTTCATGCAACAGTGACAAGGCCAGTGATGAAACTCTACCACACATGGGAACAACTGAATAAGGAATTGAGAAGAGCAAAATTGAAGAAGAGAAGAAAATGACCCACTAGTACATAAATTTTCCTATATTTGAAAGACAGGCATGAGAAGGAGGGCTTAGATTACTACTGCGTATAGTAAAGCACAGAATCAAAACCAATAGGTGAATGCTGCAAGGAAATAGATTTTGTCTTAACAGAACCAAAAATTTTCTAATCATTGCATCTGTTCAATGAGTTGCCTTGAGAAGTAGTGGGTTTCCACTGGTGGCAGTATTATAGAATAAATTGAATGTCTGATGGTGAGATATCGTTGGGAAGTGATTCTAAAAGCCCCTCTGGGCCTTAAGATTCTTAGAAGGCTTCCAGAGATTTCCAGTCAACCTGAAGTTTATATTCAGTATCTCCTACTTGAATAGCATCATAGTTTAGTGACTAAGGGCACAGACTCTGGAAATCAGATTCCCTGGGTTGAATCCTGGCTTTGCCAATTACCATCCATGTATCTTTGAGCAAATTACCCAACCTCTCTGTGCATACTTTCTGCAATCTGTAAAATGGGTTTGGTATCTCTCTCACAAAGTTGTAAGACTTAAAAGCATGGCATGTAATAATCTCCGATAAGTATCTGTTTTTTTAAAGAAGTACTTTCTTCTAAAGATCAGTTGCTCGGTTTACTTTGAATTAGTTACATTTGTGCTTTTGCTTTGAATGAAAAACCCCTTTTTCTTATATTTTTATGAGTACATATTTTTAATTATCTCCCAATTTACAAAGGAACTGGAGAATCTGTTTGGCTCCAAACACAAGCAATTCCAATGAGTGTAGAACTTTTAACAAAAAAGCTCTTAACTTGACTTAAATGGCTTTAGAATAGTTTTATGACATAATCACAGGGCCACAAAGCCCAAAAAGAACCTTGAGAGGATAATACAGCCTCTTTTCTTACTCTTGAAATTAGGTACCTTGTCTGCCAAGACACTTTGTCCTCAAGGGATTGCTGTAAATCCTGTCCCATTGCTGAACCTTTACATGGCTCTTCCAATCATCACTAGCAGGAGGTGGATTGTCTGTTAAAAGTTAATGATGATGAGCTGGAAGTCTGTTATTCTCAGTTTATGCATGCAGCTAAGTTGTTTCAGTCGTGTCCGACTCTGTGCGACCAGAAGAAGGGATAAATCTATCTCAGTCAAACCAGCTATTAACTTTGGAAGCTTACATTCTTTACACACTATGTCCTGCTTTTGAAATGACAATTTGTAGGATAAGGAATATTGAAGTGATGTTCTGGGGTCCACAAGTATATTTTCTGGTCATAAGTAGAAAGCAGTGATAAAAACCAGATTTTCTTTCTAGGAGATGCAGAAAAAAGTAAGAATTATTAAATTTAGATTTTTAATGAGAAGGAAAAAAACGGAAAGAAAATGAAGACAGATGAAAGGAGGTAGTTGGTTCTTTCTAGACCTGATTTCAGTCAGTTCAGTCGTTCAGTCGTGTCCGACTCTTTGTGACCCTGTGGACTGCAGCATGCCAGGCTTCCTTGTAAATCACCAACTCCTGGAGCTTGCTCAAACCTGATTTACATGGGTACATTTCCTGCTAATGATTCATCTTGGTTGGGAGGGGGCAGGAAACATAGAGATTCAAGTCCACAAGGATGAGTGTATACCTGGGCAGAGGCGAGACTTGGGCAGAGGTGAGACTTGAACCTTAATTATTACCTAAGATTCATATAAGCTTTGAGAAATATACTGTTGATTTGTTTCAAACAGGAAATCATACTTATTCTATATTCTTAGGAGTGATTTGAGCATTGTGCCACTTCCGTAGGTAGTAAAGAAAGGCAGCTCTGAATGACTCTGGGTGACTCTAGAGATCAGCCTGCTTATTAGGACGTTCTGGGTTTGATATAACTCAGTGTATCGGTCAGGGTAGAATGGGTAATGCTGCTATAACAAAGTACTCCCAAATATTGATGACTCGTAATCCAGAGGTTTATTTTTCCTTATGCTACATGCTTTCCCTGCCTTATCCTTTCTTCACAAACCATTAGGGTCTGGGGATAAACCTGTCTTGTTGGGACTTTCTCTATGTCACAATATTCTCCTTGCTGTAGGGGGTATTTCTCTTGGGTTATAATAGTTAAATGATGGTTGGAACAATAAAGTAATGGGAAAAAGCAAAAAAGAGAACATTGGTTTAGTTTTTACAAAATATTAACCCCATTAAATCTGTAATTAAGCTGGAATTTCATAACTCTATATACGAGAGCTATTAGAAACATGGTAATTGCGTATATAGAGAAATAAAGATTGACTGCTAGGTTTGTGGCCCACCTAACCTAACTGGTGGGTGACAATGCCATTCACCGAGATGAGAATGTTGGGAGATGGAAAAGGTTTTGAGGCAGAAAGTCAAGAATTCTGGTAATATTTGCTAGCTTAAGAAGGTATAATTATGGGTGATTTTCGTTTTCTGCCTGTGTTTTTTTCTTTTTTTAATCCTAAGTTTTTCTTAAAGATGCTTCAATAGTAAAAATAATTTAATGACCAGAATAAACATGTAGGTTGCATCCTGAGTTCTGTGTCTGGGACATCTGCTGGTTCTCAGGCTCCATCCTGGCCTGTGTTGGATCCAATCCGAGGATAAGGAATGTTGCTGGAGGAGCTTGGGATGAGCTTGCTGTGGTTTCTTAGATGCTTCTTGCTGGGTAGACAGGGCAGGGCATATGGCTCAGGTTGCCAGGATGGTGTTAAATGCCTCCATTTGGTGCAGAGTGGCTTGATGGATGCTTTTGAACTCTTTTTTAAAATGCTTCTCAGCTTGAAAATGTTTCCAATTTCCATCTTTTTCATGGGAATTTATTGAACATAACTAAGTCAAATGTTTTTCTCATTAACTAGAGAACTTAATCATGTAGCATGACAAAGGAAAGAAAGGCAGAAAGGATTCACAATTCCCAAGAATGGGCAATTCCCTTGAAGGGATGGATCATTCAGGGAAGCTATTTGTTTGTATTTTCTCTGAGTTGATTGTTTTCCTCATTTTGGCCCAATTAAGACTGAGTATTTCTGACTACCTTCCCTGATCCAATCACTCTTTCTAGGGGC
This sequence comes from Neotragus moschatus, assembly GCA_006410615.1. Classification (NCBI taxonomy): domain Eukaryota; kingdom Metazoa; phylum Chordata; class Mammalia; order Artiodactyla; family Bovidae; genus Neotragus; species Neotragus moschatus. Next base: position 470,313 of record SJYA01000852.1, read on the forward strand.
TTGTGGTCTGAATACAAGGCTATCCAATGAACTCACAGGGCCCCTAGTTAATGCCATGTGTCCCCCAACTCCTTTCTAGAAAGGTAAATTTTTTTGTGAGGAAAAAGGAGGCCTGTGTACACTGCAGGCTAATCCTATTAACTTGAGTCATGGCAGTTTGTGCTTTTTGTTGGTCTCAACTCTTGCTATTGAAAAAATTCTCAGAGAAGGATTTAATTATTTTCCTACTTTGGTACTTTGGTATTTTGCTACTTTATTTTCCTATGGCAAATGAGAATTATGATTGTGTTGTGGTATAAATATGGAAAGGATAGACATTAAATGAGTAGAGATAGGAGACACAAGATATGTTTTCAAGTATTTCTTCTATAAACTATCTATTCATTCTTTGATTCCTAAATGCTTTTTTATATATTGATATTCAACTGAGTACTCAATTATTTTTAAGAATGGTGAGGAATATTAAGATCAGGTCCCTGATCTTAGGCTGCTGACAAACTAGTTGGAAAGATAAACATCCACTTGGGAAAGTAACTACCAGTACGTGGCAAAATACGACCAGAGCCATATGAGGAAAATGCAGAGAAATAAGTTATAGGGGTTCAACAAGGGTGTGATCCCTGTGGACAGCATGACTGAGAAGTCTTCTTGGGAGAAATGGAATGGGAGTTGAAATCTGAAGTCTGGATTAGCAGAGAGGGAAGTGGGAGGGAATTTTCAGGGAGTAAAGGGGCAAAGGCAGTGAGAATAAAAAGTACAGTACATGTTTGGGTAGGGCCAAGGGCGATAACATGAGCATATCAATTTGTTTGGAGTCAAAACCTTCCCACTCCCACTGCTAATTCCATTAGATAAGTTCAGTTCAGTTCAACCACTCAGTCGTGTCTGACTCTTCATGACCCCATGGACTACAGCACGCTAGGCCTCCCTGTCCATCACTAAATCCCGGAGTTTACTCAAACTCATGTCCATTGAGTCAGTGATGCCATCCAACCATCTCATCCTCTGTCATCCCCTTTTCCTCCTGCCTTCAATCTTTCCCAGCATCAGGGTCTTTTCCAATGAGTCAGTTCTTCGCATCAGGTGGCCAAAGTATTGGAGTTTCAGCTTTAGCATCAGTCCTTCCAATGAATATTCAGGACTTATTTCCTTTAGGATGGACTGGTTGGATCTCCTTGCAGTCCAAGAGACTCTCAAGAGTCTTCTCCAACACCACAGTTCAAAAGCATCAATTCATCGCCGCTCAGCTTTCTTTATAATCCAATGCTCACAATTCATACTCTATTAGCTAAAAGTTCATTGATTTGAAGTAGAATAAAGCCTTAGTTCCTTACCTACCCTCTGAGCCTCAGTTTCCTTATTTGTAAAATGGAGTTCCTTGTATCTAACAGCCATGGATGCTACAAGGATTGAATAAGATACGATACTAAAAGGAAAGTTCTAGGTAGGGCTTCTTACACTTTTTCATCCTTGTTCACTCAGTTCCTAGAGTTCAGGTTAATCTTAGTCCTATTATGCTATAAAAAGTTTCTCACTCCTCCTTATAGATAATTTAAATTTTACTTTGCATCTCTCTAGACTAGTTTCCAGTCATCTCTGGTTTAGGAGAATTTTCTTGATATAACCCAACTCAGTGTGAAGGGAGACCAGTGTCACATTCAATAACTCATCACGAACTGTTGCAGGGTGGCTGGAGCCTAACAAGCTGAAAAGGAGCAGTTGGAGATAAGAAAGCATACTTTTCTTTTGGCCATTATATCAACATCTTCCTTGACATAAACTTCACAGTAAACAATAGGCAAAATAAATGCCATTACTCTGAAAAATCCAACTAAAAACTGACTGTGATTGCATTTGATCTCTGGAGGAAGGTGACTTAGGTCTGGGAAGAAGGAGCACTGTACTGAATCTAATCCCCATGCCATGTTAGAGTGTTTACACCAGCTTGAGTGGTTGTGATGGGGTCGTCTGCATCATTTGGTTCTTGTCCTCTGACTCACTGTTTCTGCTGTGGGGTTAATTCCCTGCAGTGGAAAAGGGGGGAGTTACTTGCCAGACCATATGGAGCAGAGAATAGCAGATTGACTTAGGTTTCGGTGGAAGCTGAAAGCATATAAACTTAAGCCTCCCAGAGGATAACCTTGGAAAGTTCTTTTAAATAGCATCCTTGCAGAGGTGTCTAATTTTCAAAATCTATCTTGAAACTTTTAGTAAGTTTCCAAAGTTACTTTATGGAAAAAGGTTGAATGAGGACAAATGATAGAAGGTATGCAATTTCACTGCCTTTGCTTACGTTTTCAGTTTAGAGAAGCTGGAAAAAAGAATGCCTCTCTGTGATTTGCCTGGGCTAGGAGGTATGACCATGTCCATGTTTGTATAGGAGATTCAGGGATTTCAACTCTGTTAAACATGGGTCCCTGTAGGCATAACTAGACCAGCTAATGTTAAAGAGTTTGAATGAGCCGATGAAACTGGAAAGCTGGAAATGCATATGTTTCCAAGTTGGATTAGACAAGACTCCTCCTAGCACATAACCCTGACAACCCACGGATTTGTTAAACATGGCCTTAAATTTACAGTGTACCTTGATTATATGTAGGATTGTTATCAGTTCAGTTCAGTCGCTCAGTCATGACTTTGCGACCCCGTGAGTTGTAGCATGCCAGGCCTCCCTGTCCATCACCAGCTCCCGGAGTTCACTCAGACTCACCCCCATGGAGTCAGTGATGCCATCCAGCCATCTCACCCTCTGTCGTCCCCTTCTCCTCCTGCCCCCAATCCCTCCCAGCAGCAGAGTCTTTTCCAATGAGTCAACTNTACAGCCTTAATGTACTCCTTTTCCTATTTGGAACCAGTCTGTTGTTCCATGTCCAGTTCTAGCTGTTGTTAGGATACAATAAAATTCTAAAGATGCTCCACTGGATTCTGTTACCCTAGACTCAAACCAAGCTGTTCATTATCTGACACCCAGAACACAATCTCTCTGTGTTAGATTAGCCCGTTTTTCATTTTATTCTTTCTAAGAAGTCACACATAAGCCAGTATCCCCATTAGGGTGTCACATTTCATGCAAAATGCTTATGTTGTACCATCCAGAGACTGGACCCTCCTTTAGAATCAAGCATTCATTTCCCTAGACGCTGCAAATATTTGCTATTGGTCATTCACAGCTGGTAGTTCCCTCCTTGAAAACTGTCTACCCAGGACTATGCCTTACTCTCTTGCATGATTTTTATCTTTAGCGGGTTGAATGCTGCCCCTCCATCACCAATGATATGTCCATGTCAAAATTCCTGGAACCTGTGAGTGTCATCTTACCTGGGAAAATCTTATTTGCAGATGTCATTTTGTAGAGGTGAGATCATTCTGGATTACCTGAGTGGGTCCTAAACACAGTTACAAGTGTCTTTATGAGAAGAAGAAGACACGGACGCACAGAAGAAAGACAGTGTGAAGATGGAGCCAGCGATTGGAGTGATGTGGCCTCAAGTCAAGGAAGCCAAGGAATGCTGATGGTCACCAGAAGACAGAAGAAACAGAAAATGTCTTTCTGAGAGCATCCAGAAAGAGCTGATACTTTGATTTCAGCTTTCAGGCCTGCAGAACTGCACGAGAATCCTCTGCTCTTGCTTTAAGCCACCCAACTTGTGGTAATTTGTTCCAGAACCCCTAGGAAATACATGCGTCTCTCTGTTTAAGTTCTCCATCTCTTCATTCATGTATTATACTTTTCCCACTGAATCCTTTAACACATTAATTACAGTTATTTTGAAGTCCTTGTCTGTTAGTTTCAACATCTATGCCAAGTCCTGAGTCTGTTTTTTCTCTTGACAATGGGTTGTTTTGTTCCTGCTTTTTATGTTTATCATAATTTTATTTACATGCCAGATAATGTGTATAAAAGAACATTAGACACTAGGCTAAGTAATGTTTATGCCCAGAACTAGGCATGCTTCTTTTTCTATTAGGTCATGATTCTTCAGGGAGTTGAGGCTATCTCATCTGTAGCTGAGCTGGGTCTGGATTTGCTATTGTTGTTGCTAGGTTGTGGTTAGCTTCAGTGAACTCTAGGCTTCAAATTCCTCCAGTGGTGAACTACTAAGAACCTTGTTCTTAGTGTGAGGCCTGGAATACTAGAGGGATTTTCTAGACTTTTCTTCTCTTATCCTCAGCTTTTAGCAATCACTAGTGCCCTTGTCATAGAAGAGATTTCTCTCCATGTTCTTGTCCTTTCCCTAGCCTTAGCCTTCTGTTGNCCTCCAGTGGTGAACTACTAAGAACCTTGTTCTTAGTGTGAGGCCTGGAATACTAGAGGGATTTTCTAGACTTTTCTTCTCTTATCCTCAGCTTTTAGCAATCACTAGTGCCCTTGTCATAGAAGAGATTTCTCTCCATGTTCTTGTCCTTTCCCTAGCCTTAGCCTTCTGTTGCTTATTACTCTGTGCAAGGCTCATGCTGGGGTGGGTCTTTTTTTTTTTTTTTTAACCCGTCCTGCTCCAGCCAGCCTCCTTTGTTTCCTTTGAGCTGCCTTTTGCCCTTTAGAATTTAGTTCACCCGATCACCTTGTAATCTCAGCTCACTGTTGAACTCAAGACAGACTATTTTGTAGCATCTGTCCTTCTTAGGATAGTCTTAGGCAGAGACTGTGCTCCGGAGCCTCATATGCCAGGCTTTTTCATCACTCCTATTTCTCTCCTGTGACCAGCTAGCCATCTTTGACTCTCTTCAAGTCAGTTCACTCATGTGAAGGTGAACTCTATCTTTTAATTAATTATGAATTTACTACTCCTCCGTGAGCAGTAGCAAGCTCTGCTTTGTATCAGTGTAGGGTCTTGGGCAGAAACAAGGTTTCTGCCATTCACCCAAAGGCAGCCAACTTTTGCCCTGGAATTGGGACATGACAATGCTTCTTGATTCTCCCTTAGGACATGATGCATTTTATTCCATGTAAAAGCACGGTCATATCTAGAATATGAATAGGTTCTTTTGACTACCCTCAAGGCAGATGGATTTTTGCCTCCTATCAAGAAGATTCTGGGCTGTGGGCAGTGGCAACTGTTTATCATCCTGAACTCATGCAGAGCCCAGAGTAAGACAAGACTCTATAGGTGTTCTTGTATTACTTTCAGATTTTACCAGGCCCTGGACACTTGTGCCACCAAGAAGGGTGTTCCAGTTTCCTATCTGCCCCTAGGCTTCCTTGTTTTTAAGTTTTTGCTTATTTATTTTTGTTTGTGCTGGGTCTTTGTTGCTGCATGTGGGCTTTCTCTAGTTGTGATGTGAAGGCGTCTTATTGCAGTGGCTTCTCTAGTTGTGGCGCATGGGCTCTAGGGAGTGCAGGCTTCAGTAGTTGCAACTCCTGGGGTTACTTGCCCCATGGCATGTGGAATCTTTATGGACCAGGGATCGAACCTGTGCCCCCTGCATTGACAGGCAGATTCTTGACCACTGGACCATCCTAGGCTTTCTTGTAAAAATCCAGCGGAGGCCTGTGGAAAGTAACTGGTGAGTAGGTGCAGACTCCCTTGTGCCTGTGGCTCCTGAGGATTCTATACTTTCATACTAGTCCACAGGAGTGCCTTAACAGCATGTTAAAATTTTAATTGTATTCTCTTTACCCACTCCTACGGCTTCCCCCTTTCCCTTCCATATTCACTCTGAGGTGGAACATGGAATATTCTATGTTTTCTTTGAGTTGCCTTTTGCCCTTTAGAATTTAGTTCACCTGATTACTTTGTAATCTCAGATTATTGATGAACTCAAGACTGATTGCTTTGTAGCATCTGTCCTTCTCTAAGGCAATGTAGGTTATTTAAGAGTCTAGATTATTGGAAGCAAACAGACAAATCCAGAAAACCACATTGTTTCTGGGACATTTGTAGGACAGCTGACCCAGCTTCTGCAACAAGTCAATGGAATGGGAAAAATAAATAAAAGGAGAGAGTACTCAACAGTTAGAGACCTAAGAGATACAATTACACAAAGTAATTTGCAGACCTTGTTTGTCTCTTGATTCAAACACATCAATAGTAACAAGACATTTCTTAATCAAGTGGGAAAATTTGAATATGGCCTAGATACTAGAGGATACCATAGAATTAATGTTCATTGTGAAGAAAAGATAATAGCATTATAATTATGTTTAAAAATCAGTATTTTTTAGAAATACATAATAAAATATACAGATGTGAAATGATGATGTCTGGGATTGGCGTTAAAATACTTCAAAGGTTGTGGGTTGCGGGGGAAGCAGATAGATGAAGCAAATGTGTCCAAATCTTGATCATCTTGGAATTTAAACAAATCTACTGTGTGTAAGGTGAGGAGAATGGACCATAGGGTGCAAGAGTTTAAGTAGAGAAACCACTGCTGTGGTCTTCATGAGAAATAATGATAGCTTGGGTTGAAGACAGCAGTACACAGTAGATTCTCAATAAAGATTTTCTTAAATGAAGCCATGATAATGATATGTTTTACATACACACAAACACATGGACATGGGTTTTCTTTAAAAAAAAAAAAACAAATATAAGAAAATAGAATGCATTCTTTTTGTAAACTGCATTAACTTCAAATGAAAATTTAGTTGGAGAAGAGCTCCTGGACACTGGGAGCCCCAAACTGCTCAGGTCATACTCTGCCCAAAGAAATGTTTCCCTCTAAGCCTGTCTGATGACCTGGAATTCAAATATTATGGGTACTTGGACTTAAAAATAGAGTTTGGACTATCAACTTTTCCTGTTTCGGTGATAGTGGCTTTTTTTTTTTTTTTTTGTAGCTTCTCCACCCTAGGTGGAAGCAGAACTACATTTATTGATTTAACAAGTATTCATTCATATAAATAGATGGACAACCAAAAGACTAACTGATGTCTCAAACTTCATATATACGTAACGGAATTTTTGAGTTTCTCCAACTTCTTCCTGTCTTATCCTATACCCATCACAGTAAATGGTACCACTGTCCAGCTAGCTTGTCAAGCCCAAAGCCCAAGAGTTATCCTTATTTTCTCTCTTTCACTTCACACACCCAATCCAACGGTAACCACTACGATTCCAAACAGTTATAAAATGCACTCTCTATTCCATTATTGTCATCACTATTGTTATCCAGGCTGTCATTGGCATTTGTCTGGACTTCTATGAAAACCAGCAAACTGTAGACTACATTATCCACCCAGCAGCCAAAGTAAAACTCTACATCAAATTACACTCTAAAAACTTATGTTCAATTTGTTATTGTTGTTATTCATTCACTCAGTCATGTTTGACTCTGCGATCCCATGGACTGCAATAAGCCAGGCTTCCCTGTCCTCCACCATCTCCTGGAGTTTATGCAAACTCATGTCCAGTGAGTCAGTGATGCTATCCAACCCTCTCATCCTCTGTCACTCCCTTCTCCTTCTGCCCTCAATCTTTCTCAGCACCAGGGTCTTTTCCAAAGAGTTGGCTCTCTACATCAAGTGGCCAAAGTATTGGAGCTTCAGTTTCAACATTAGTCCTTCCAGTGAATACTTGGGTAGTTTCCTTTAGGATTGACCGGTTTGATCTCCTTGCAGTCCAAGGAACTCTCAAGAGTCTTCTCCATCACCACAGTTCAAAAGCATAAATTCTTTGGTGCTCAGTCTTCTTTATGGTCCAGTTCTCACATCCATACATGACCACTGGAAAAACCATATCTTTGACTAAATGGATCTTTGTCAGCAAAGTAATGTCTCTGCTTTTTAATACACTGTCTAGGGTTGTCATAGCTTTTCTTCCAAGGAGCAAGAGTCTTTTCATTTCATGGCTGCAGTCACTATCTGCAGTGATTTTTAAGCCCAAGAAAATAAAGTCTGTCACTGCTTGCACTGTTTTTCCATCTATTTGCCATGAAATAATGGGACTGGATTCCATGATCTTAGTTTTTTGAACGCTGAGTTTTAAGCCAGATTTTTTTTCACTCTCCTCTTTCACCTTCATCAACAGGCTCTTTAGTTCCTCTTCACTTTCAGCCATAAGGGTGGTATCCTCTGCTTATCTGAGGTTATTGATATTTCTCCCAGAAGTCTTGATTCCAGTTTGTGTTTAATCTAGCCTTTCATTTTGCATGATGCACTCTGCATATAAATTAAATAAGCAGGGTGACAATATACAGCCTTGACATGCTCTTATTCCAATTTGGAACCAGACTGTTGTTCCATGTCTGGTTCTAGCTGTTGCTTCTTGACCTGCATACAGATTTCTCAGGAAGCAGATCGGGTGGTCTTCTATTCCCATCTCTTTCAGAATTTTCCGCAGTTTGTTGTGATTATACAGGCAAAGGTTTAGCATAGTCAATAAAGCAGAAGTAGATGTTTTTCTGGAATTACCTTGCTTTGAGAATGATCATGAACAGGGATTTGACTGCCCTGCTCATGAATATTCAATATCTTCCCATTACCCTTAAAATAAAATTCTAACTTCTCTCCATGGCCTAGAAGGCCCTGAATGATCTAGCTTTGACTACTTCTGCAACTTCATTTTGAGCCACTTTCTTCCTCGCTCGGTCTATCTGGCTACACTGACATCTTTCTTTTTCTTGAATACACCAACTTCTCTTTCCATGTAATCTCTGTCTTTGCCATTCCCTCTGCCTAGAAGCTCTATTTTGGAACATTGCAGTGCTAGCTTCTTCTCATCCTTCATGTCTCAGTTCTAATGCTGCTTCTTTAGATATGTTTTCCATGATCCCCACATCCAAGACAGCCTAATCTTCTCAAGCCCTCAGGTCCTATTATTTTCTTTCTCAGCATCGTTTATTTCCTTTATAGCACTCATTATGTAAACATTTGTCTATTTGGTATTTGTTTCTCTCTCTTACTAGAAGGTGAGCTTCTTGAGGGTTAATTTAGTGCTGCATCCCTAGTGTCAAAAACAATGGCTAGAACATAGCCAGTACTCAATAAAATTTGTTGAACAGATAAACTTATTTAGCACCATCTATATATCATCCTCGGATTGCTGGTGGCTCAGATGACAAAGAATCCACCTACAATGCAGGAGACCTGGGTTTGTTCCCTGGGTTGGGAAGATCCTTTGGAGAAGGGAATGGCAACCTACTCCAGTATTCTTGCCCAGAGAATTCTATGGACAGAGAAGCCTGGCGGGCTACAACCAATGGGGTCACAAAGAGTTGGACACAACTGAATGACTGACACACACATATGTCATTCTGGGCTTTCCTGGTGGCTCAGTGGTCAAAAATCCACCTGCCAATGCAGGAGATGCAGGTTTGATTCCTATTCAGGAAGATCCTCTGGAGAAGAAGTGGCAACACACTCCAGTATTCTTGCCTGGGAAATCCCATGGACAGAGGAGGCTGGTGGGCTACAGTCCACGAGGTTGCAAAAGAGTTGGACATGACTTAGTGATTGAACAACAACAACAATATATCATCCTAGACTTGGTGATTTGAAACTGAAAGATGCTTGCTCCTTGGAAGAAAAACTATGATAAATCTAGATAGTGTATTGAGAAGCAAAGATATCCCCTTACTGAATAAGGGTCTGTATAGGCAAAGCTATGGTCTTTCCAGCAGTCATGTATAGATGTGAGAGTTGGACCATAAAGAAGGCTGAGTGCTGAAGAATTGATGTTTTCAAACTGTGGTGCTAGAGAAGACTCTTGAGAGTTCCTTGGGCAGCAGGGAAATCAAACTAGTCAGTCCTAAAGGAAATTGACCTGAATATTCTTTGGAAGGACTGATGCTAAAGCTGAAGTTCCAATACTTTGGTCACCTGATGCAAAGAGTTGACTCATTGGAAAAGACCCTGGTACTCGGAAAGATTGAAGGCAGAAGGAGAAGGGGTGACAGCATAGATGGTTGTATAGCATCACTGACTCAATGGAAATGAGTTTGAGCAGACTCCAGGAAATGGTGAAGGACAGGGAAGCCTGGTGTGCTGCAGTCCATGGGATCACAAAGAGTTGGACATGACAGCGATTGAACAACCACAAGACTTGGTGATGGAGATACAGTAGCAAGCAAGCAAGAGTGGTACTTTGTCTTTTGTAGTTCAGTACTTAATGAGGGAGACATATATTAATCATCAGTTACAAAATTAACAATTTAACTATAATTGTGATTGGAGCTGTGGAGGAAACACACACAAGAGAATGTGACTATTTCCCCCCGAGGAAGAAGTGTCTGAGATAAACTCTCTAAGATTCAAAGAGAGTAAACCAGTGAAAAGGAGTTGGGGAAGATCAGTCTTAGAAAAAGAAATAGCATATGTAAAGGACCTGAGGCAAGAAGAAGCATGGATGTGAGACAACAGAAATATCCTGGAAGGTTTTAGTGCTGAGCTCAAGAGTCTTCTTGGGCCCCCTGCTCCTGATAGTTTTGATCTTAGGGGTTCAATGTTAGGCTGTTGCCTTGCTCAGCGGTTCTTGTAAATTTTCATAGACATACGACTTTGTACAGTAGGCACAAGGAGACCATTTGCTTTAATTGGAAAGATAGATTTTTTTCAGCATTTCAGAGAAACCCAGGAGAGGAGGTAGAATAGTTTTTCTTCCCACCTCGACCTCTTCTTCATTCTGATGTATATCAAAGGCAAGGGAGCCTCTTCTTTAATTTATATTTGGAGACTAATACCTAAATGTGTGACAGTTAAATGGTGAGAAGCAGAGTTGAATCTGGTGAGTAAGAAGAGCTCTGATGTGACCCCAAGGAGTACCTCCAACCCTGACTCCGTGGTGGTCCACCTGCAAGATTCTGCAAAAGCCATTAGCTCTTTCCAGGCTTCGGTTGTCTTGTTTGTACAATAAGACATTTGAATCTATACAAAGAGGCCAGGAAACAAACTGATTATTTACAACCTCATAATAAAGTTATTAGAATATAAAGCTGATTTTGGAAATTTATCTCTAGTGTAAAGTGATTTTGTAAAAATAACATAAGCTGGAATTCATGGTGAATTGTTTGGCTTTGTAGTTATGCTAGAGAAGGGCAAAAAATGCTTTTTACCATAGTTTACACAATTCCCCAAAAGAACATCTGAATTCACAAAGTTGATACATTGTGGGGTACCTGGTTTTCAAAATGATTTGTAACAAGGTGCTATAAATAAATATCTCATTAAGGACATTTGAAATATGTTATTGTGTGAACTTCCTTACAAAATGGAAAGAGACTCACAGACTTAGAGAATGAATTTGTGGTTGCTGAAGGGAGGGATGGGAAGAAGGGATAGTTAGGGAGTTTGGGATGAACACATACACGCTGCTATATTTAAAATGGATAACCAACAAGGACCTATTGTATAGCACAGAGAACTTGGCTCAGTGTTATATGACAGCTTGGATGGGAGGGGAGTTTGGGGGAGAAAGGATCCACGTATATGTATGGCTGAATCCATTCAATGTTCACCTGAAACTGTTACTACATTGTTTGTTAGTTGGCTATACCCCAATACAAAATAAAAAGTTAAAAGATATCTTATTGTTAAGATTTTATTTATACAATTCTTTTCAGGAATACCTATTGAGAGGCATTCCCAGCTTACACATGTTTGAGGTATCAGAGCATTTGTGAGCATACCGCTAACCTCTGTAAACTTTAAAATATAAATGTTACTCAAAAAAGAATCCTGGGATCTAAATCATCTTTATTTAGTTCAGCTTTGCTTATTTTTATGACATATGTGCATTATTATTTAATCGCTTTCTGATCTGCCTCCTGTTCTCCACAGATAACTTTGGTTTATTTTTGTGAGAAGATTGTTGAATCAAAGCACTACATGTGCTAATGGTGGTGGACTCTGAAGCTCTTTTTTTAAACTCTTACTGATAAAATATCCCTTTGTTATAGAGTGCAATGTGGTTTGCTTAGGGTAAATGTGAAGAAGGCAGGGTGTCTGTCTTTGCTTGGTATCCTAGCCCCTGTCTCTCATTTGGAAGTAGTCCGTTTCAGGTAGTTGCATCCTGAGAAGGAAATGGCAACCCACCTCAGTATGCTTGCCTAGATAACCTCATGGACTGAGATGCCTAGTGGACTATAGTCCAAAGGGTTGCAAAGAGTTGAACATGACTGAGGACAAGAGCCTACATTCTAGTGGAAAATATCAACTACTGTGTGGCCTAGAAGACCTTTGAAAATATTGACTTATCTCTGAGAGTCTATGAATTCACTTCTAAGACTTGTAGAGGGATTATTGGAGAAGGAAAATGAGAATGGTCTTTGAAGCCAGACAGTACTGTTTTAGAAACCTGGCTGTACCACCTCTGGGCTTTGCAAGTCTTGGGGAAGTCCCTAAACTTTTTGAAGTTCAATTAGTGTTTTTACCTTCAAAAGGGGAATATTTGGAGGAGGGCTAAATGGGATAATACGTATAAACTCCCATCACCTATTAGGTGTGATACTTTGAAGGCGTGTTTAGTGAAAATGAAGATTAGATTAAACACAGTGACTTCAGGGTCTTTTGTTTTTTTCTTAATATATGTGTCTATGGGATTGGAGGGATGAGATAGGGAAGATGTTTTATAATAAAAAAATAGAAAGGAAGAAAAATGTGAAGATCTAGTTTACTGGGGAAACAAAGCAATCCTAGGCTAGTGATGGGCAATGAATGGTGTGGACTGAGCCGGCTCTGAAGGCAGGGGCCTCACGTAGCTCATCCCAGGTGTACCCAAAGAAGATTAAGATATTCAGCACATCCCACTGAGTGTGCCTGATGCTAGTTTTGTGATCAGGCTTTATTTGCCATCTCAGAGAACCTGGACAAGTTAGTTTTAGTACTGTTGATCTTTTGGACAAAAAAATTCTTCTCAGTCAGTTCAGTTCAGTTCAGTTCAGACGCTCAGTTGTGTTCGACTCTTTGCGACCCCATGAATCGCAGCACGCCAGGCCTCCTTGTCCATCACCAACTCCCAGAGTTCACTCAGACTCACACCCATCGAGTCAGTGATGCCATCCAGCCATCTCATCCTCGGTCGTCAGCTTCTCCTCCTGCCCCCAGTCCCTCCCAGCATCAGGGTCTTTTCCAATGAGTCAGNGGAAGAAAAATGTGAAGATCTAGTTTACTGGGGAAACAAAGCAATCCTAGGCTAGTGATGGGCAATGAATGGTGTGGACTGAGCCGGCTCTGAAGGCAGGGGCCTCACGTAGCTCATCCCAGGTGTACCCAAAGAAGATTAAGATATTCAGCACATCCCACTGAGTGTGCCTGATGCTAGTTTTGTGATCAGGCTTTATTTGCCATCTCAGAGAACCTGGACAAGTTAGTTTTAGTACTGTTGATCTTTTGGACAAAAAAATTCTTCTCAGTCAGTTCAGTTCAGTTCAGTTCAGTCGCTCAGTTGTGTTCGACTCTTTGCGACCCCATGAATCGCAGCACGCCAGGCCTCCTTGTCCATCACCAACTCCCAGAGTTCACTCAGACTCACACCCATCGAGTCAGTGATGCCATCCAGCCATCTCATCCTCGGTCGTCAGCTTCTCCTCCTGCCCCCAGTCCCTCCCAGCATCAGGGTCTTTTCCAATGAGTCAACTCTTCACATGAGGTGGCCAAAGTACTGGAGCTTCAGCTTCAGCATCATTCCTTCCAAAGAAATCCCAGGGTCAATCTCCTTCAGAATGGACTGGTTGGATCTCCTTGCAGTCCAAGGGACTCTCAAGAGTCTTCTCCAACACCACAGTTCAAAAGCATCAATTCTTCAGTGCTCAGCCTTCTTCATATTTAATTGTTTGACAGTCTTCAAGAACAAGCTTATGGTTATGGGGGGAAGGATAGGGGAAAGGGATAATTAGGGAGTTAGGGATGGCCATGTACACACTGCTATATTTAAAATGGACTACCAAGAAGGATCTACTGTATAGCATAGGGAACTCTGCTCAGTGTTATGTGGCAGCCTGGATGGGAGGGGAGTTTGGCGGAGAATGGATCCAGGTATATATATGGAGAAGTCCCTTCACTGTCCACTGGAAACTATCACCACATTGTTTGTTAATTGGCTTTATATCAATACAAAATAAAACTTTAAAAAATGTTTATTTTTAATATTATTATTATTTTAAAATATTATTGTTTCTCATTAAGGAAAGAATAATGCTTTCCTGGCCAAATCCTAACTTGTTAGCAGCTAGTTCTTTGTGAACTAGCTTGAGTGTGAACTAGCTTTGTGAACTATCACTTGAGTGATAATTGCCAGTGTTCTGCTGTAGCTTTTGCCATTGGCAAATGCTTTTCCATGGACAATCTCATTTTTATCATCACGATGTTACAGATGAGAGAAGAGAAATTCAGAAATGATTTGGTTGAAGTAACACAGATAATATGTGTTAAAGTTGAGACCTCAAGTCTGGTTTTTTCCATCATACAGGACATAAAATTATGGGCCAAATATTGGATTATGAGATCAGAATTTTCAATGAAAGTAAAATTAAAATTGGATTGATACCTGTCATTCTGTTTTCTTCTATTTTATCTTACGTGTGAGTGGATAATCTTTGAAAAGCTTTCATATTATTACCTAATTTAGCCCTGCTGATCAACTGACTATCTAGACTCAGTTTTTATATTCTATTCAATATTATGGACTGAAAATTTCACAGATTATAATAAGCTGGTAAGATTGGACAAACAACTCCTCACTCACTCAAAACACACACATACATAGGCATTTGTTTGAATTCAAGAATTGTATGGAATAATTAAGCATTAACATTTGATTATTATGTTATTGCTAAGTTACTTTTAAATAATCCCATATAAATAGTATGATGTAAATTAACTTTAATTCATACCATAGGAGTGGTCAGGTATTGTCATGTGCTGGTAAATGTTTAACAACCAGCCCTAGGGAGGGGTGAAGCCCTGATTTTTGCATTTGTTGATTTCTCTTGTGTAAATATTCCCACCATAGCCAGTTTCAAGCTACCGGTGTAAGGTTATGAAATGCAGGGGTGTGCACAACAGGTTCACAACCAGTACCACCTGCTTTCCTACAACACTGTGACCCTGCAGTTCTCTGCTCAGGGATCCAGACCCAGAGCTCTTCATATGTTGCACTAGAGGGTTCATTGATCGATATAAGGAATGTTTGACATAATTTGGGGAGTAAGTGAATGGGAGGCAATATATGCATCAGGCTAAAAGTGTCCCTGAAAGAACAACACTGAAGGACCTAACAAACCCGGAAGCCTAACATCTTCAAAGTATGTCCTGGGTCTAAAATTTTGTTCTTTTTCTCCCTATTTAATCAATACTCTGTCACCTGCTCCAATTAGTACGTTTGCTATTTTTTAGGTATATTGTTAGAGTATTATCGTAAAGCTTGTTGGAGTGCCAAAAGGTAGAGAGCAGGAACTTTTTCAAGCCCATTGGAATTGTCTTGTGTGACTCTTTTGCAGTTTTTTAGCTAATAAATATTTCTATGGGGCAGAATTTGGCCTGAGATTTACTTTCACTATACTTACTGCCTAATGGTGAGGTAGAGGAAGCTGTCACAACTTCTATTTATCTCTTATCTTGTCACCAAATATTGAGAAAACCAGTGTTTACCAGAAGAATTGGAAAATTATGTGGGCCAACTTGGCATGTCAGTTTGCATTGTCGTGTAATGTCTAGTATGTTTGGGACACTAAAGTGTGATCAAATCCCTGTCTAAAGAGAGCTTTTAGGTTGATTGTTCCCAGTGTTATTTAAAAATGTAATGTTACCAGTTCTACTTGTAAAGTGAGAAAACAATTTGGATGCTAAGACTACATGCGCCAGCAGAGAATGGTCTTGTTTATAATACTGAGAGAAGTTATGGTCCAGGTGAATACACAAATCCCTTCACTCTTTGATGAGGGAGCAAGGACTTAATGAAAAACTAGCAAAAGTGTCCAGGTAATTTTTAACTGTAATGATTGTGTGGTACCTCTGCTTGGCTGATAGAACATGGCAGAAGTATTGCTGTCCTGGTTTCTTAAAATATGACTTTGGAAACTGGCACTGGATCTGGTAATGAAGACGGAATTCACAGGGCCTGGACTCCTTCTTAGGCCTGTTCATGCTGATCATGCTCGGCCATCTTTCCAATGGACTCTGAACTCTGTGTTTAGTGCCTATAACAACAACAGAAGGGGTTCCCCCTCCAGACAGGAGAACCTTGAAGATCGTATCTAGGTTACTCATCGCCTAAGAGAAACATACACTAATCACCCCTTCCTCCAGACAGGCCATACATTTTTCTGTATCTATCGGAGTGTAACCTCAGGTTTATTGATTATTGGCTAATTGTTTGACTCTCTGAGCACATGAGCACATAGCACGTGAATGATGGAGTTATTGGGATTGTATTTTCCTTGGTTTATGTAAGTCTCAAGGAATTTGGGGTGGTGGGTTTGGACACGTACACATGGGGTGTAAAAGCTTTTCACAAATGCTGGTTAGGGTCCTTGGCTCAGAGGAGACTCTGCCTTGGGCCTGCCGGGGTAATAAACTGCACTCCACTATCTGCATTGTCCTTCTAATGAGTTTGTTTCCCGGCTACAACATTTGGTGCATTGGCTGGGAAACTCCTCACTTTGAGGAGACAGGTCTCATTTGAAGCCACCCCGAGGCTTTGTGGCTTGAATCTCCTAGAGGGGGGAAGGCGCCTCGCCCCTCTGGAAGAATTCAGCCTTTCAGCGCCAGGTTTCTTCACTTTGGCAGGTAGTGAACGGCAGCAAGGGAACTGAGCGCTCAGGTGAGGAGGAACCCACTCGGCAAGGTGGAAGAGGGGACCTGTTCACCCCCCTGGGAGGGACTAGAAGGGGCATGGACCCACAGGGGCCTGGAATAGGCAGGCAGCAGCGATTGCTTTGTACACAGGTCAACAAGCGTGCTACGGTTTAGGAAGGAAATTTGTGAAGGTCATTTAAGAGGTGTGCCCACGCCGTCTCAGGGAAAATTATTGCCAGTGATCACCAGGGGATTTTTAGGAAACTGATCCTTGTATGGTTGTATTCTACCCTCCCCCAGGAGGTGTCCTGTCTGCTGTGAAACTCTTGACCCCCTCGGAGTTGTTAGGCTAGAAGGAAGCGGATACTTAAGTGAGTATGAATTGGTTTTCCTGGAGATGGCCTGGGACATGGGATATTTAACTCATCTGTGTTTTCATCCGCACCTGATCAAGCCCACCAAGGCAGAATGGACTTTAAGGGAGAAACAGTCTTGGACCACGTGGTGTTCTGGTTCGGCTGCACTGACTGGCAGGTAAAGGCACACCGATCCCCCTTCTCCCTCTGGGATCTGGCAGGTAAGGCTCTTCTCACNGGATTCTCCAGGCAGGAATACTGGAGTGGGTTGCCATTTCCTTCTCCAGGGGATCTTCCCAACCCACGGATCAAATCCAGGTCTCTCGCATTTCAGACAGATTCTCTACTATCTGAGCCACCAGGGGAGCACACACATAGCTTTTGACAAATCATAAATTGCATAAATTTAAAGTATGCAAACTGAGAATTTTTGACATACTTATACACCCATGAAACCACTGCCATGGTCAGGGTTTCATCCCTACAATTTCCTTGTTGTCTTTGGTAAGCACCCCTTCCATCTTTACTCACCCCAGCTACCAGGCAACTATTGAGTTAGCTGTTTTCTGTTACTATAGATGAGTTTACATTTTCCAAAATTTTATATAAATGGAATCATACAGTATGGACCTTCCTTTTTCTGGCCTCTTTAACTCAGCGTAACTATTTTGAGATATAGCCATGTTGTTCATGTATCAATTGTTCATTCCTTTTAGTTGTTGAGCAGTACTTCACCATGTAGACATACTATAATCTATTTATCCATTCTCCTGATGATGGATGTTTGAGTTGTTTCTCGATTTTAGCTACTTTGAATAAATTTGCTGGGAACATTCAGGTATGAATCCTTATATGAATATATGAAAGCTCCATTTCTTCCATATTCTCACCAACACTTTGTATGGTCATTCTTTTTAATTTTATCCATTCTAATTAAATTCACATTTCTCTAACCTAACGTTGTTTAAAATCTTTTCATGTGCTTATCTCCCATCAGTATATCTTCCTAGGTAAAATATCTGTCCAAATCTTCTGTACAATTTTTTATTATTGAATTTTGAGTGGTTTTCAAATATATGTATATTCTTATAACAGTTATTTGTTGTATATATAATTTGTGAATTTTTTATTTTACTCTATGGCTTATTTTCATTCTCTTAAATTATGCTTTTAAAGAGAGAGTTTTAACACATGTAAGTTAGCAGCAGCAAACTCTGTTAAGTTCAAAGAGGAACATATGTGAATCTGGAAAGTAAAAGGGTATAAGCAAATAATTCTACATTTTAGCATTGAATTCCTTTTTGCATGGTTTTCTTTAGTTAGCACTTATTGAGTGACTTGTCTATGTAAAGCATTGTAGTATAAATAAGCATGGTGGTAAGTAAAGTTTAAACTTCAATTCCGGGCTCAAATCAAACTTTTTTAAAATCAGTCTCCAGTTTAGATAAAACCTTTATTGTCATGGTTCTCACAGTATCATGTCTGGTCAGCAAACAGTCTAAACTAAAATACCCATGCATACCATCTATATATCTATACCTACATCATCATCCATATGACTTGTATTTCCATTTATGTCTGTATGACTTGTAAAAAGCCATCTAACTTGCATTCACATTCAACTTATGTCTTTGGTCAGACATAACCATTGTGGAGACTGTTATGAACTTAGAGGTAAACTAAATGATAATATGAAAATACATGTCACAAAGCCAATGAAATTTACTCCACAGTAAAAACACGAATCTTCCTTCAGGTCTTTATCCAGACAATTATTTATAAAGTAAGATATATTATAAGCACCGAGGCCAGCATGTGGAATAACAGTTTACAATGATGGGAGGAGAGAAAGCTAAAATACAGAGCCAAAAGCTACAATGCACAGAAGCCTGGATTTATTTTGTATAGCTACAGTAAGCTTAAAAGCATGAAATCTCCAGAGGACCCTGAGTCATGCAAAGTTTATAATAATTTATTTCAGAAATGGTTGGAATAAAATATAAGTTCTCAAAGGGAATAACGTTTTAAGGAACATATATTTAAATCCTTGATAATGTAAAAAAATTATATTATGATATAACTTGAAGCCATAAAATGTGTAAGATTTTAAAAGAATGGAGCCAGTGATCTGAACAAAGTGAAGGTCAAGTGTTTATCTTGAAAATGCTTCCGCTTTTAATAGTTTAAGAACAAATAGGAAGTTGCAGTTAATTCTATATGAGAAAGCAATAGCTATTAAATGGATTTCTAGTGGATATTGAATGGATAGTGACAGTAATTGAAAAGGGGTACTCTCAAGTAATCTTGAGTGAAGAAAGATTGCTTAAAACTCAACATTTAAAATACTAAGATTGTGGCATATGGCCCCATCACTTTATGACAAATAGATGGGAAAACAACAGAAACAGTGACAGACTTTATTTTCTTGGCTTCCAAAATCACTGTCAATGTTGACTGCACCCATGAAATGAAAAGATGCTTGCTCCTTGGAAGAAAAGCTATGACAAACCTAGACAGTGTATCAAAAAGCAGAGACATTACTTTGCCAACAAAGGACCATCTAGTCAAAGCTATTGTTTTTCTAGAAGTCATGTATGCGTGTGAGAGTTGGACCATAAAGAAGGCTGAGCACAGAAGAACTGATGCTTTCAAACTGTTGAAGTTTTAAGGAACAAAACTTGGAGAAGTTTTGGTGTTGGAGAAGACTCTTGAGAGTTTCTTGGACTACAAGGAGATCAAACCAGTCAGTCTTAAAGGAAATCAACACGGAATATGCATTGGAAGGACTGAGGCTAAAGTTGAAGTTCCAATACTTTGGCCATCTGATGCAAAGAACTGATTCATTGGAAAAGACCCTGATGCTGAGAGAGACTGAAAGCAGGAGGAGAAGGGGACAAGAAGATGAGGAGACAGAAGATGAGACGGTTGGATGGCATCATCGACTCAATGGACCTGAGTTCGAGCAAGCTCCAGGAAATGGTGAAGGACAGGGAATCTGGGCGTTCTGTATTCAATGGGGTCTCAAACAGTCAGACACGACTGAATGACTGAACAGCAACAACAGACAACCTATTATTAAACTTCATAGTATTAAACTTTTAATCTAACATTTGAAAATTTTAAAGGTAGGATGTCCTCCATCGTTTGTTATTTCCATTGTTAGAGCTAATTAGTGCTTAACAGCATGCACTTTAGAAACTGTCCAATGTGGGTGTGAGTCCTAATACTATCACTGGGCTGGATTCCATAAACCACAGGATTTTCATCTGCAAAACAGGGCTAGAAATCCTCTCCTCATGGGGTGGTGGTGAAAGTGTTAGTTGCTCAGTTGTGTCCAACTCTTTGAGACTCCATGGACTATAGCCCGCCAGGCTTCTCTGTCCACTGAATTCTCCAGGCAAGAATAGAGGGTGGGGGGTAGCCAATATCTTCTCCAGGGAATCTTCCTCACCCAGGGATCGAATTTGGGTCTCCTGCATTGGAGGAAGATTTTTTATCATCTGAGCCACCAGGTGGTGAAGATGACATGAAATACAGAAAAAAGGCTTCATCCAGTGCCTGGGCCAAGGTTTCAGATAATACATATTAAACATTACAATCATTATTATTGTTTGTTCTAGGCAGAAATCAGAAAGTGAAGAAACATTGGAAAATTCAAGCAAAGAAAACCAGTTGTTGGTATCATAAAATTTGGAATTGAGGATTGAAACTAGGTTTTATTTTCATCTGTTTTTGTTTCTCTGATTTTAATAATAATATCTGAGGAAGCCCCAAAATATACTCGGCCACTTTTAGGAGAGTCTCTTGGTGCTTCATGTGCTCCATCTGGGCTGCAGCCGTCATTCTAGCTCTACAGACGAGGAGGTCGCTGAGGTTAAGTGTCCTTCACAACGACACCCAGGTCGATGGCAGAGGTAAAGTATGCCCCTCAGGTCACATAACTCATTCTCTGTTCAAAAATCTTCCCTAATCCCTGTGCCATTTGGGAACAGTTTCAAAGGCATTCCAACTGCAGAATCATGCCAGTGCACTGGTTATCAATTATTTTGTTGATCCCGTAGCAAATCCTCAAACTGAGTTTTCTGCCCTCCTGGGACACAAGTCACAAAGCTGACCTTAACCGCTTTGGCATCCCCCTTCTACCCCCAAGGCACACAAAAGAGCTGTGCGAGAGTGCTGATTTATTGTTTTCCCACACAGGTCATGCTCAAGCCCAGACAGATAGAGAAGATCTGTCTTCAATGAGAGAAATGTACCATTACTTGGTCGTAAATTCAATGTAATGGTAATTTTAGTAGGGCAGCTTGCCCAGGGTTTGTAGAAATACAAATCAAAAATCCAAAATTCCAAACATATCCTCCTAGAAACTCTTGGCAACTCCATTCCCTTTGCTTTTTAAGGAACTCAATTTCCCTAGTTATGGTCCCTAGTTGCTTAGGGTAGATTTGCACAAGGACTAGAATCACTGTGGCAGCAGAGAGCAGAGTGAGTGGCATGCTGCTCAAATTATTTCTGCCAAGCATCAGACCTTGACTTCAGTCGTCAAGGAGGCACAAAGGAACTGACACACAGATTCGGTATACAGCCCAGAAAAGTAGTTTGCAGTAAGAATATTCAAGACAACTCCAAGGAAAGGTTTTATTTATTTATTTATTTCAAATGCTCATGTCCTTGGTCAATTCTAAACTATTATTGGTCATTACCACTCTCAGATCTCAAAACAACTTTTTTCCCTAAGATTTATTTATTTTTGGCTGACCTGGATCTTCATTGCTGGGCACAGACTTTCTCTAGTTGCAACAAGTGGGGGTTACTCTTTATTGTGGTGAAGGGCTTTTCATTGCAGTGGCTTCTCTTGTTGCAGAGCACAGGCTTTAGGCATGTGGGCTCAGTAGTTGTGGTGCATGGGCTTAGTTGCCACTTGGCATGTAGGATCATCCCGGACCAGAACTCATGTCTCCTGCATTGGCAGGTGTTTTCTTAACCACTAGACTACCAGAAATCCTCAGAATAAATTTTTAATCTCTGCAGAGTTGACTTAGTTGGTGGTACTGGGTTAGGAGGATATGCAGAGTATATTCAGGCCCAATGCTACTAGATACCCCATTGAACTCTCAGAAGTAGACTTGAATATTCCCTCTTGTCTGATATCATATCCTATGCTCAGTTTCATCATAGCAACTAGCATCTCCTTCTGGGCTTAGTTATTCAAATGCATTGCCTTCTACTAAACTGTATGCTCCCAGGTAGGGTGACATCACGCGTGTGTGCGTTTTTCTCTAGGTTCTAGCCCTATGCCTGACACATGACACGTGGTGTATGTACATAGGTGAGACAGTGCTCTGGAAGACATTGAAGAGAAAACAGAAGTGAAGATAGCCACCTTTCATGGAGTCTGTTAAAAATATTACTTCTTTCATCTGAACAAATATGTATAGATTGCCAATACAGCCAAAGTGTTAGTGCCAGGTATTGAAGGATATTCAAGATGACTAGAAATCAAAGAGCCTGCAATTTACTTCTATTAATAACATCCAATGTGTAATCTTATGTTATTTTTTCCTAAAAACATAGATCTGCCTGGTGAAAGGACATGAAGTCTAGTTCTCCTTCAGTGATTTGGTTTTGCAGTGGGGTGTACCTAAATACTTTCTCCAGATATACAGGGGAGTTTAACTGGCACTTTATTTGTATTTTATTCACACATCTAGCATGTGGAAGGTCAGGTTTAGAGCAGAAAGGGAGGCCTGGAGGCCATGAGAAACTCTGGCCTGGATGAAGCACAAGCTGGAATCAAAATTTCCGGGAGAAATATTAATAACCTCAGATATGCAGATGACACCACCCTTATGGCAGAAAGTGAAGAAGAACTAAAGAGCCTCGTGATGAAAGTGAAAGAGGAGAGTGAAAAAGTTGGCTTAAAGCTCAATATTCAGAAAACTAAGATCATGGCATCCAGTCCCAACACTTCATGGCAAATAGATGGGGAAACAGTGGAAACAGTGGCTGACTTTAAGCCACTGCAGCCATGAAATTAAATGATGCTTACTCCTTGGAAGGAATGTTATGACCAACCTAGACAGAATATTAAAAAGCAGAGATGTTACTTTGTGAAAAAAGGTCCGCCTAGTCAAGGCTATGATGTGAGCGTTGGACTATAAAGAAAGCTGAGCACTGAAGAATTGACGCTTTTGAACTGTGGTGTTGGAGAAGACCCTTGAGAGTCCCTTGGACTGCAAGGAGACCTAACTAGTCCATCCTAAAGGAAATCAATCCTGAATATTCATTGGAAGGACTGATGTTGAAGCTGAAACTCTGATACTTTGGCCACCTAATTCAAAGAACTGACTAATTTGAAAAGACCTTGATACTGGGAAAGATTGAAGGCGGGAGAAGAAGAGGATGGATGAGGAGAGAGGAGAGATGGTTGGATGGCATCACTGATTCAATGGACATGAGTTTGAGTAAACTCCATAAATTGGTGATGGGCAGGGAGGCCTGGCATGCTGCCGTCCATGGAATTGCAAAAGTCGGACATGACTGAACTGAACTGAACAACAATAATAACACAAAGGCAGTGATGGGCTTCCCTGGTGGCTCAGTGGTAAAGAAACTGCCTGCCAGTGCAGGAGACCTAAGTTCAATCCCTGGGCCAGGAAGATCCCACATGCCACAGAGCAATTCAGCCTGTGCTCCACAACTAAATAACACAAAGGCAGTGATGGGCTTCCCTGGTGGCTCAGTGGTAAAGAAACTGCCTGCCAGTGCAGGAGACCTAAGTTCAATCCCTGGGCCAGGAAGATCCCACATGCCACAGAGCAATTCAGCCTGTGCTCCACAACTAAATAACACAAAGGCAGTGATGGGCTTCCCTGGTGGCTCAGTGGTAAAGAAACTGCCTGCCAGTGCAGGAGACCTAAGTTCAATCCCTGGGCCAGGAAGATCCCACATGCCACAGAGCAATTCAGCCTGTGCTCCACAACTAAATAACACAAAGGCAGTGATGGGCTTCCCTGGTGGCTCAGTGGTAAAGAAACTGCCTGCCAGTGCAGGAGACCTAAGTTCAATCCCTGGGCCAGGAAGATCCCACATGCCACAGAGCAATTCAGCCTGCGTTCCACAACTACTGAAGACTGTGCTCTCGAGCCCAGGAGCTGCAACTACTGAAGCCCACATGCCCCAGCACCTGTGCTCCACAGCAAGAGAAGCCACTGCAGTGAGAAGCCTGATGTATCGCTGATCCTGTTTGTGACGCCAGTGGTCTTGCTGTTCATACTGCACCATTCGTTGGACCCATGGTAGATAAGGTGCAAGCGGGAACGCTGGAAGAACACTCAAGAAACCGTAGGAACTACAGACATGTTTTATTCTCTGCTGGCTGGCACAGCAACCGTAATAGTATTCTCTCTCGGCTGATGCATCAGCCATAGCAGTAGACATGCTACATTCTCTCCTCTCGAGGTTGACCCAACAAACACAGCCGTGATGCAATAGTAAATGCCGCCACTTTCTACATGGAACTCACTTAGTAAAAGTAGCCTGTGGCCAAGTGAGTACCTTGTGACACACATGTGCAATGTTATAAGTGAGCTCAGCTGTTACATAATCATTATTTACAAATCATGGGGCAAGAACAAGGGGCTGTGGGGTGAGAGAGCCTGATCATGCCATCTTGGCTAATTTGCTCTTTCCCTACNTCACTGACTTGATGGGCGTGAGTCTGAGTGAACTCCGGGAGTTGGTGATGGACAGGGAAGCCTGGCATGTTGCGATTCATGAGGTCACAAAGAGTTGGACACGACTGAGCGACTGAACTGAACTGAACTGAATATGAATAAAAACAACACTTAGATAATTTGTTAACAGAGGGAAGTGTACATGTAAAGTATTTCACTCATGCCATTGGCCTTGTGTGAAAAACTCTGTGAAATGATGAATTTAACATTGTCCCTTGGATTCCTGCTTCTTCCCCTCACCTGCTCTGACTAGGAAAATAATTGTAACTTTAGTCTGAATGGGAATGTATCAGCCAGGTCTTTCTGACTTTTAGATGGCTTCTGTAGCCTGGCCAAGCTATCT
Source organism: Neotragus moschatus (assembly GCA_006410615.1). Lineage (NCBI taxonomy): Eukaryota > Metazoa > Chordata > Mammalia > Artiodactyla > Bovidae > Neotragus > Neotragus moschatus. Next base: position 495,417 of record SJYA01000852.1, read on the forward strand.
GGCTTTCTGATTACACAGTTTTTATGAAGAGGGAAAAAATATTTTAATAGGAATCTTTTTAAAATTATTTTTTCCTCTAAAAGAGGAGATCTAAAGATCTAAAAGCTGGCACTTCATTCACGACTGTTTCCTACTCTTTTGTCATTCTCCATTCTTCCCTGATGCCACCTACCCCTTAGACAGTCAGGGATTTAAAAGTATGTTGGAAGATTTTGATGGTGTCTGCAGAGTTGAATTACATTCTTCTATGTAACATTCGGACACCAGGCAGAAAGATAGCACAGTCTGTCTAGCTCTTTGTAATTAGTTTCACGATATTGTTTTAATTGTGGCACAGCTTAATCACTGGCTGTGCACAGATTATGCCACATGGTTAAAATAATTATGGAGATTTGATAAGATAATGCTTTGAATTCATATAATGCTTCTTTTCCAAAAAGCTCTACACTTTAAAAGGAGAGGGAGAGAGCAAAGAAGGACAGCCATTCAATTCCAGCTTTGGTTGTTTTTTGCACCTTGTCAGGGATGGTTGATAATTATGTATATATATATATATATATATACATAATTTTTTCAGGTCATAGTCTACTTGTCTAAGAAAGTATTTTATCCAGTACTCAAAGATTCTGAAGATAGTGTGAAATGATACACACTTGATTTGCTGCTACTGCTGCTGCTGCTAAGTCACTTCAGTCGTGTCCAACTCTGTGTGACCCCATAGACGGCAGCCCACCAGGCTCCCACATCCCTGGGACTCTCCAGGCAAGAACACTGGAGTGGGTTGCCATTTCCTTCTCCAATGCATGAAAGTGAAAAGTGAAAGTGAAGCCACTCAGTTGTGTCCGACTCTTCTCCGACTTGGTTTGCTAGCTAGTACTTAATACAGACTATACAGCTGGTGGCCTAGGCAAGCCTGTATGGGTGCATTAGTTCTAAATCTAAACATCTGCTTACAAAGCTGATGGCTACTGGCTCTATGAGCAGTTCTTTACTTTCAGAAGAGTGCAGTCTGGTCATAAACCTTTCTTAGAACTACCATACAATTTGTATGGTTTACTGAACATTCATTCATTCATTCCAAGTAGTATGCCTACTATGTGCTAGTCAGTAAGTTCAGTCACTCAGTCATACCCAACTGTTTGTGACAACATGGACTGCAGCACGCCTGGCTTCCCTGTCCATCACCAACTCCCAGAGCTTGCTCAGACTCATGTCCATCAAGTCAGTGATGCCATCCAATCACCTCATCCTCTGTTATCCCCTTCTCCTCCCACCTTCAATCTTTCCCAACATCAGGGTCTTTTCCAATGAGTCGGTTCTTTGTATCTGGTGGCCTAAGTATTGGAGTTTCAGCCTCAGCATCAGTCCTTCCAAAGAATATTCAGGGTTGATTTCCTTTAGGATTGACTGGTTTGATCTCCTTTCAGTCCAAGGGATGCTCAAGAGTCTTCTCCAAGACCACAGTTCAAAAGCATCAATTCTTCGGCACTCAGCTTTCTTTATGGGCTCAGTCAGTAAAGAGTCTGCCTGCAATGCGAGAGACCTGAGTTCGATTCTTGGGTCCGGAAGATCTCCTGGAGAAGGAAATGGCAACCCATTCCAGTGTTCTTGCCTGGAGAATTCCAAGGACAGAGGACAGGGCTACAGTCCATGGGGCTACAAAGAGTCAGACACGACTAAGTGATTTTCACTTCACACTTTTCTTTATGGTTCAACTCTCACATCCATACATGACCACTGGAAAAAACATAGCTTTGACTAGACAGACCTTTATAGGTAAACTAATGTCTCTGCTTTTTAATATGCTGTCTAGGTTTTCCACTTTTCTTCTAAGGATCAAGTGTCTTTTAATTTCATGACTTAAGTCACCATCTGCAGTGATTTTGGAGCCCAAGAAAATAAAGTCTGTCGCTATTTCCATTGTTTCCCTATATATTTTCCATAAAGTGATGGGACCAGATGCCATGATCTTTGTTTTTTAAATGTTGAGTTTTAAGCCAGCTTTTTCACTCTCCTCTTTCACTTTCATCAAAATACTCCTTAGTTCTTCTTCACTTTCTGCCATAAGGGTGGTGTCATCTGCATATCTGAGGTTATTGATATTTCTGCCTGAAATTTTGATTCCAGCTTGTGCTTCATCCAGCCTGGCATTTTGCATGATGTACTCTGCATATAAGTTAAATAAACAGGGTGATAATATACAGCCTTGATGTACTCCTTTCCCGATTTGAAATTAGTCTGTTGTTGCATATGCCATTCTAACTGTTGCTTCTTTCTTTTTTTGTCAGTATATAAATAAATTTAATAGGACCAAGCCGATATTCCTCAACGTTAAAGCAAATCTTGAGAATAAACTAAATATTTAAAGCTGTAAAAACAGGTTCTACATCTTATTAAAAAAAAAAAATCAACTCAAACCCCTTCAATTAAGGCATTTGATGAATGTTAGTGAATGTTTGTTAACTTGAGCAGAATATAAAGGTTGTTTAAAGTGCTCCCTTTAATACAACAAATACAAAACCTTGTGAGATCATACCTCTATAGTTTCATGTCTTTGAACAAGTGAAACTATGGTTACCAAACTGTTACTACTGTTGTCACAGTGTCTGATACAGGGTAACAATAAATAGCTGTACATGCAGCACAAGACACTCATTTATTTGGTCACAGTAGTGGGACACTTACTGAGTGACTTCACTCTCACTTTTCACTTTCATGCATTGGGGAAGGAAATGGCAACCCACTCCAGTGTTCTTGCCTGGAGAATCCCAGGGACGGGGCAGCCTGGTAGGCTGACGTCTATGGGGTCGCAGAGTCGGACACGACTGAAGCGACTTAGCAGCAGCAGCAGTGGATCTTACTCCTCATTTTATTCTAAATTCTGTCTTTACTGTTCAGATTCTTCAGGCTTACGGATGTCGTCAATCTTCAAAGTCATTCTAACCATTTGTGTTACAAGAGAGATCTGCTACTTTTTGCCGATCAAGGTTTCTATGACATGTTGATGTTTCCTATTATTGGTTCCCCTGTGCAGACAGCCAATCCCCAAGGGCGAGGCTCACCTCCTTCACATGTCTGGCCCAGACCTCAGTCATGGTCTGGATGGGGTTTATGCCTCTGTTCTCTGCGAGCTCCATAGGGATGACCACCAGTCCCTCAGCAAAGGTGTGCATGGCCTACTGCTCCAGGGCCGGCATCGGTCAGCCTCCTGGCTGGCCACCAAGGCTCAAGCAATCTTGGTGGCACCCCTGCAACATACCATGCGATTGTCCTGGATGAGGCTGTGGATGACGCACAGTGTGTCGTGACGGGAATGCTTGGCCTCCTTGATGATCATCTTATTTCCTCCTCTGATGAAAACGATGACGGCTCTGGAGGTCTTACACTGCTTATGACCAGCATCTTGTCTTTTGTGGTCCCAAACGAGATCTCTTTCACAAGACCTGCAAAGCCCAGCTTCTCAGCTGTGAGCTCTGAGAACCTAGGGATGATGTGGCCACCTGTGGCGATGGCGATCAACTCAATTTCAGATCCTCCAACCTAGTGAACCGCCAACTGGTTATTCTGGAGAAGTAAATGATTAGCTTCGTCATCAAAGCCCCATTGGCAAATAGCTAGGTTAGCACCAGTTTCTTCACTGCGCTCCATCGTCTCTTCAAACTTCTCCTTTACAGAAGTACTCCTTCAGTACTTCTGAAGGGCTTTAAAATCTTCTACAGGTGTCACATCCACCTTATACTTCATCTTTGGTTTCAGTGGCTCAAATGAGCATGTGAGGATTGCAACCTTAGCATCTTCCACTTGCTTGGGCATCTGTGGATGACTGAAGTCCTTGTCCACGATCAAGCCCTTGATCAGCTTGGTGTCCTTCAGCCACCCACCCACCTTGCCTTCTACCTTGATGAGCTGGAAGTCAATGTCCCGGTGCTGCATGTCAGCCATGGTAAGAATGGCATTCACAGTGATCTAGGCCATTTGTCAGTGACAGGTGTTAATTACTTTGGAGTCCAGCATGGTCTTTGCTGTCTGGATCAGGGGCTCAGTGTTCTTCATGTTGTTGAGGACGCTGTTGCTGATCTTGTCCAGGTGCCCAATAGTGATGCAGGCGACCTGCTCTTGGCCATCGGTGATCCTGACTGGGTGAATGCGGAGGTCCAGCAGCTGCTCAGCCTTTTCCAACAAGACAACCACTCCTGTGGTTCCATCTCCAACCTCATCATACTGTGATTTGGACAGTTCAGCCATCAGCTTGGTGATCTGATGGTTAACATCCATCATGCTTAAGAGGGTGGCACTATCATTGGTCATAGTCACACCGCCATACTTATTCACCATCGTCTTATCAAGCCCATTTGGTCCAAGTGATGTTTTCATTGTATTTGCTACAGCCATTGCTGCCATTATATGATATTTGAGGGCCTCAAGTACCATAAGATGAGACTTGCAGTCCTGATCCTTGATGATGAGGAAAAGATTGCCATGTTTGTTGAAGTCAAGGGTCCCCACAGACCCCATGATGCAGTAGCAAGAGTTACTCTCCCTCAAATGGCGGAGACCATGCCAGAACCCAGAGCCCACCTTCCTCTTCAGGGCTATCTGTTGCTTCTTGATCTGCATACAGGTTTCTCAGGAGGCAGATAAGGTGGTCTGGTATTCTCATCTCTTTAAGAATTTTCCACAGTTTGTTGTGATCCACATAGTCAAAGGCTATGTGCCAAGTGCTGTTCTGAACTCTTACAGTAAACAAGTTAAGCAAAGTTTATACCCTCATGTCCCTGACATTCTAGGTGTAGGGGAATTGACAATAAAGTGATTTCAGATATGATTCAGTTCAGTTCAGTTCAATTCAGTCGCTCAGTCGTGTCCGACTCTTTGCAACCCCATGAATTGCAGCACACCAGGACTCCCTGTCCATCACCAACTCCTGGAGTTCACTCAGACTCATGCCCATCGAGTCAGTGATGCCATCCAGCCATCTCATCCTCTGTTGTCCCCTTCTCCTCCTGCCCCCAATCCCTCCCAGCATCAGAGTCTTTTCCAATGAGTCAACTCTTCACATGAGGTGGCCAAAGTACTGGAGTTTCAGCTTTAGGATCATTCCTTCCAAAGAAATCCCAGGGCTGATCTCCTTCAGAATGGACTGGTTGGATCTCCTTGTAGTCCAAGGGACTCTCAAGAGTCTTCTCCAACACCACAGTTCAAAAGCATCAATTCCTCGGCACTCAGCTTTCTTCACAGTTCAACTCTCACATCCATACATGACCACAGGAAAAACCATAGCCTTGACTAGATGGACCTTAGTTGGCAAAGTAATATCTCTGCTTTTGAATATGCTATCTAGGTTGGTCATAACTTTTCTTCCAAAGAGTAAGCGTCTTTGAATTTCATGGCTGCACTCACCATCTGCAGTGATTTTGGAGCCCAGAAAAATAAAGTCAAACACTGTTTCCACTGTTTCCCCATCTATTTCCCATGAAGTGATGGGACTGGATGCCATGATCTTCATTTTCTGAATGTTGAGCTTTAAGCCAACTTGTTCACCCTCCTCTTTCACTTTCATCAAGAGGCTTTTTAGCTCCTCTTCACTTTCTGCCATAAGGGTGGTGTCATCTGCATATCTGAGGTTATTGATATTTCTCCCCACAAACTTAGTCCTATGAATAAAATAAAACACAGTTGGGGATCAGAGTGACTTGAGTGGAGAACTTTTAGATAGATTAGAATGTATCTTTTTCAGAAGATGACACTGAACAGAGTCCTGATGGTGAGAAGGAATCTGACATGTGAAGGTATGGGAAGGGAATTTTAGGCATAAGGAAGAGAAAGTGTAAGGGGCTGAGTCAATGATGAGCTTAGTGGTTCTAGGAAAAGCAGGTGTGGCAGAGGAGTTGGAGGAGAGTGAGTAAAGGGTAGACTTATTGGAGCTGAGATGACACAGAGGCTAGGTCAGAGGACTGTACCCCATGGCAACAAGATTTCACTTTTAAGGTGATGGTAGGTCATGGAGGGTTCACATGGGCTGATTCACATTTTTGAAAGGTCATACTAGTTGAGGAGATTAGACTAATAGGCAAAAACAGATAGGAAATACTAAGGAATGCAAGCCTTTTTTTTTTTTTTTTTTTTAAGATATCTTGAGTCTGACATAGGTATTATACATACAAGTGTGGGGTCTAATTGGAGAATGAAATGGCAACCCACCCCAGTATTCTTGCCTGGAGAACCCCATGGACAGAGGAACCTGACAGGCTACAGTCCATGGGGTCACAAAGAGTCAGACACAATTGAAGTGACTTAGCACACACGTGGGATCTAATAGATAGTTGAAAGTGTAAATCTTAGAGCTTAGGAGATAGGTCAGAGTTNATTCTTGCCTGGAGAACCCCATGGACAGAGGAACCTGACAGGCTACAGTCCATGGGGTCACAAAGAGTCAGACACAATTGAAGTGACTTAGCACACACGTGGGATCTAATAGATAGTTGAAAGTGTAAATCTTAGAGCTTAGGAGATAGGTCAGAGTTGGAGACGTCTATGTGGGAGTCCTTACTGTATACATCTAATCATTATGCTGTGCTTAGTTGCTCAGTTGTGTCCAAGTCTTTGAGACCCATTGGACTATAGCCCACCACGCTCCTCTGTCCACGGGATTTTTTCAGGGAAGAAATACTGAAGTGGTTGCCGTTTCCTTTTCCAGAGGGTCTTCCCAACCCAGAGATCGAATCCGCGTCTCCTGCATTGCAGGTGGATTCTTTATTCATGAGCCACTGGGGAAGCCCTACCCTGAAAGAGATTTTTTAAATATTATCTTTTTTTCTGATGTGGCATAATGAATAACAGAAGTTAACAGAGTGTGACTTGAATACAATTTTTATTTTCTCATTTGTTTAATAGCAACTAGATCAAAATTTAGGTCTTAAATAAGTCTTGTCTTTCAAAGGAGCCATGTGGGAGGGCTAATCAATTGGGCTAACAAAGCCACCATTGCTTAGAACTTTCTTGGAGTGATTGAGGCTCCCTTTTAGATTTGCTTTTGCCTCACAAGAAAGTCAGCCTAACTTTTTCATGGAATTATGTCTCATTTTTTATTGAAAAATAGAACCAACTTGTAAATTCATCTGCAGTTGTACTTATAACAAAGTTAAAAAAAAAAAAAAACCCAAAAAACTGAATATTTCACCAGAGGGAGATGACTTGATTCCACTGATGATTTTAAAATGACTTTGTCATTTGCTTTGGCAATTCTCAGAATGGTGTCTAAATATGTCTGGGTCAATAAGGAGATGATCGGAATAAGTACACAGTTTTCCAGGTGATAACTTTGAAGGAAATACTATTTATTTGGATTTGAAGTTTTAGCTTTATTCATTCATTCACTTATTCATTCATGAAAAAATTTATTATCTGCCACATTCCAGGTGGTTTTTTAGGCAGTGAAAAGGCAATTACAAACAATGAGAGGCATAAAACAATGCTAGCTTTTAGTACTTCATCTTAACCATCAAAAATCCCATTTTTTCAAATGGCTCAATTAATCAATTTATTGAAACAAAAACATTCAAGTGAAAGAATAAAATTTAATGTTTCTTGTTTTTGCCTTCCTCATATTTTTTCTTCTTCCTGTCTTATTTCCAGAAACCTGCCTCTCAACCTCTGATTTTTAAGTCTAAAGTTATCTGTTCCTTATGCTATAAATTTCCCCTCAGACACGGAGCATCCTTTTATTTTGCTTTCTCCTCCCATTTTGTTACTAGAAGGTGTTGATGAATCTTTGGGATAAGATTCTAATACATGAGTTAATTCAGAAGAAGGTATAAATGATTTGATGCTAATTTATTACAGTCTGAATTTTTTTTTTAAAGAAAAGAATAAAACAGATTGAAGAAATGCATCTGTAATAATGGAAATTAAAGAATTTGCAAGTAATAAAGTAATATATTTCTTGGTTGAGAGCCTTCTCCATGTTTCTGATATCACAGCTATATAGCTTATATTGCCAATCAGCATCTCTAGGAAGAAGAAACTTTCAGTTTCCCCTGATGCTATATCTTTTTTTTTTTTTTTTGAGGGATATTCTACAGCCCTCATGTGCCTTGTAATATAGTAGCAAGATATCATAATAGTTTTGCTAGAGTAAAGGGCCAAATTTTGCCTGGCCTTTGTTTAGCTGGAAGGTGCCTACCCCTGAACTGGGGCTCTCCACCACCATAGCGCCTTCAGCCTCATGCAACATATTATTACAATCAGCTTTACTTGTTCCCAGGGCTTTCAGCATCTGTAGTGGCAGCTGGCATATCTCCCACTTCATCAGGAAGTGCATTCAAGGGTATCCGGCTAAAAAGTTCCCCCAGCAAGCACTTCTTCATATTGCAAAATGAAGAAGCAAGGTTTCAGTTGGAGGTATTCATATCTGGGGTCAAGTAAGGTAGAGGAAAGTTGGGGAGCTCTTCCATCTCCACAGTGTCTTCTTCATGGATGAGAGCAGTAAAAAAAAAAATCCACTCTTTTTCTTCTAGTAGACTGGCATTCCTTTGACCCCGGGTTTAATCAGAAAAAGGATGAGCAGAATTATGCGATTGGCACTGCCCTTGTTTGTTTTCCAAATTCTCAGAGAGAATTTCTCTCATACCACGGGTTTCCCTAAAGATCTACATTTCTGATTTCCATGGTTCAGTTTTATGCAGAGTTCTCTGTTTTGCCTGTGAACACCCGTATTTCTCTTTCCAGCAGTTAATAGGAAAATTCCATTGTGCCAGTATACTTTGCTCTTCTTTCCTGTGAAAACAACCTCTATTGTCCTCCACATGCTTTTACCTCCAGCCATCTGCACAAATATGGAATTGCATGTCAAAGAGGGTGGTGATGGTGACCAGCATATGTCAGAAACATTTGAAAACTGTTCTGGATAATTAGAAAGAGCTATGGTTTAGGAGATTGAGCTCAAGTGAAAATAACGTGGCCCAGAGATCTAACTCCTCTTCAACATTTCCTCCCTTTGAGAATAAGAACTTTGGGACAACATTGCTCAGGATCATTCACTTTTATCTTTTAATTTATTAGTATGCCCAGTGTCTAGTCTGGAGTAGGAAATGGCAACCCATTTCAGTATTCTTGCTTGGCAATCCCATGGACAGAGGAGCTTAGAGGGCTATACTTCATGGGGTTGCAAAGAGTTGGACATGACTGAGTGACTGAGGATGGTACTGGTGTCTAGTAATCAGCATTAGAGCCAGAAGCATTGAGCCTTCAGGAGTCTTTGGTGGATACTGAAATAGATGTATCTCCTGAAGAAAAATTAATTGAAGTCTGATATGCTTAAGGAAGCTAACAATTATTGAGTACTTATTTTGTGCCAGACAATATGTTTAGAATTTTTGCACATATTATCTCATGTCATAAATTATCAAATTTTCTGTTTATTCCAGTCACTCTTTGGTGTCTATGGGGGATGGCTTCAGGACCCCCACTTTCCCCACTAAAATCTGCAGATGCTCAAGTCCCTTGTATAAAATGGCTAGTATTTGCATATAATCTACATATAATCCTCATACACTTTAAATCATCTCTAGATTACTCATAATATCTAATAAAATATAAATACTATATAAATAGTCATAAATTCAATTTAAACTGCTATGTAAATAGTTGCCTATGTGTCGCAAATTCAAGTCTTGCTTTTTGGAAATTTCTGGAATTTGGGGGGGATGTTTTTGATCTGCAGTTGATTTAATCCATGGATGTGGAACCTACAGATATGGAGGATGATTATAATTGGAATATAGATTTTATTTGGTTTTATTCAAATCTTATTTTTATTACTCTGGTATGAAATGTTACCTATGTAGTTTTGTGCATGAGGGAAAATATAGTTAGTGTTCTAGAAGAGCAGTGGTAGTTGTATACAATTTTGAATTAAACTTGTTCATGACATACGCAAATAAATTCAAAGTACACTGACAAATTTAAATTACAGAATCAAGACTGGTCAACACAGCAAGAGTGAAGTAAATTCACAAAACAGGTTCATGAATTTGATACTATGGTAGTCATTAGGACTATGCCTCAATATTTCCAGGCAGTGCTCTTGTGCCATGTAAGAACAAGCAACCTTTATAGTTAGACTGCATTAATCCACATCTTTAAATTTATATGTGGCCATGTAACTTGCTTCAGCCAAAGAAATGTGAGNTGGTAGTCATTAGGACTATGCCTCAATATTTCCAGGCAGTGCTCTTGTGCCATGTAAGAACAAGCAACCTTTATAGTTAGACTGCATTAATCCACATCTTTAAATTTATATGTGGCCATGTAACTTGCTTCAGCCAAAGAAATGTGAGCAGAATTGATGAACATTGTGTGTGGGTGCTCAGTTGCTCAGTTGTGTCTCTGCAGTCCCACAGTCTGTAACCCACCAGGTTCCCCTGTCCATGGGATTAGTCAGGTAAGAATACTGGAGTTGGGTTGCCGTTTCTTCCTCCAGGGGATCTTCCCCACCCAGGAATTGAATCCATGTCTCCTGCATCTCCTGCTTTGGCAGGCANTTGTGTCTCTGCAGTCCCACGGTCTGTAACCCACCAGGTTCCCCTGTCCATGGGATTAGTCAGGTAAGAATACTGGAGTTGGGTTGCCGTTTCTTCCTCCAGGGGATCTTCCCCACCCAGGAATTGAATCCATGTCTCCTGCATCTCCTGCTTTGGCAGGCAGATTCTTTTACACTGAGCCATCATCTTCAGATAAAAGCTTGTAAGGCCAGTCATGAGTCACCATCTTCCCATTCTCCAGCCATAATGACCAACACTATTTCAGATGGTGAGGGTCTACCAGTCTGACTCCTGTGTGAGGATCATGTGGTGCCAAATTCACTGTGTGTGTGCGTGGGTGTTAGACACTCAGTCATGTCCAATTCTGTGTGATCCCATGGACTGTAGCCTGCCAGGCTCCTGTGTCCATGAAATTCTCCAGGCAAGAATACTGGAGTGGATAGTCATTCCCTTCTCCAGGGGATCTTCCTGATGCAGGGATCAAAGCTGGGTCTCCCACATNTGCCAAATTCACTGTGTGTGTGCGTGGGTGTTAGACACTCAGTCATGTCCAATTCTGTGTGATCCCATGGACTGTAGCCTGCCAGGCTCCTGTGTCCATGAAATTCTCCAGGCAAGAATACTGGAGTGGATAGTCATTCCCTTCTCCAGGGGATCTTCCTGATGCAAGGATCAAAGCTGGGTCTCCCACATTTTGGGCAGATTCTTTTACCACCTGAGTCACTCGGGAAGCGCCACCAAATTCATTACTGACTTCATATAGTGTGAGTGAGAAAAGACATTGAGACTTTGGGATTGTTTGTTACAGTAGCACAACCTATTTGAACTAACGCAAAGAGTCGGACACAACTGAGTGACTGAACTGAACTGAACTGAACTGAGGCACCATTCATCCAAAAAGTAGAGACCCAAAAAGTCCTTCCTAAATGTACCTTTTTTCATTATCTGTGTAATTCAACCAGAGGTTTGAATTGACCAGACCCTTGGAATGATTAAATAACATAGACATTAAGAGGTCTGTGCCGTCAGGCTGCTTCTGTTCAAATACTGGCCCTGCTGCTTTCTTCCTGGAAAGATTCAAATGAGTTACTTAATCTCTCTGAGTGTCAATTTCCTTGTTTGGAAAATATGACTGATAGTAATACCTACCTTATAGAATTATTGTGAGATGAAGTAAAATAATGTACAGAAAACACTTGGCTTTTCAGGTGGCTCAGTGGTAAAGAATCTGCCTGCCAATATAGGAGATGCAGGAGACTTGGTTTTGAAACCTGGGTCAGGAAGATCCCCTGGTGTAGGAAATGACAACCCACTCCAGTACTTTCGCCTAGAAAATTCCATGGACAAAAGAGCCTGGCAGGCTACAATTCATGGGGTCGTAAAGAGTCTGACACAACTGAGTGCGCGCACGCACACACACACACAACACTTAGCATGGGGAATAATGCTTTGTCAGTTCTTGAGAGAATAGGGATGTGGAGAGTTCCTAATTAACAGTCATAAACTTTCAGTAGATCAGATGAATGATCTGCTGTACAACATTGCGCCCAATAATACATTGTACACAGAAACATTTATTAAGAGGGTAGATCTCATGTTAAGTATTCTTTCTCCAATAATAATTAAAGAATAAATGTTAGATAGCATTCTATTATTATCCAGTAGACTTGACAACGACTTTATGGAGCCTATCTTTTTCAGTCTAATTGTCTGGATAACTGATTGTGAAAGCCCCTTCCAGCTCTAAAACATGCTTTATGGTCCCTACATTTCCTTAGCGTAGCTTTAGTTGTGGTTTGAGTTTTGTGGTGCCTAAATGAACAGATGGTATCAGAGTTCCTCTGGCTTAGTGAGAACTCTACAAAAAAATCTACAAAAAATCAATTTATTATGCTGCAGCTTTCTCTTCCTTCTTCTGCTCCGTCTCTCTTAAAGTTGTCCCAGAATTCTGTTTGACTTTGTAGTTTTCTGCTTCTTTCTCATTCTGAAGTATACTTTTCTTTTTGGCTTTTGACAATGGACAACATAAATTTTTCTTTTAATCGATTTGCCCATGTATATAGTAAATAAGATCAGGAGTATATCAGAGCCGTTTCCCCAAGAGATCAGGCCAGTTTTAGATGGTGAGGAAAAACTTGTTATTCACTTACACACCTAAAATGTGTCAAAACATTTTATATACACACATTTGCAATAGTATTTCTGATTTATTATGTTTATTTACCAGTGTTCACTCTAGGAAAGAATAGATTATCCCCTGAAAAACTAGTCATCATTAGCTAAAACTGTTTTGTCAAATACAAAAGTACAGTCTTAACTATTTTATTAGTGTGGTTGGGATCCATGACTATTGCTTTGAAATGCAGATGTGGGTGGGGAAGCCAGGAATTGCAAGGAAAATGGCACTGTCTAGGTGAGGGAAAGCCTAGAACAGTGTCACATGGAGTTGCAGGTAGTGCCAAGGTTATTTGTAGAAAAGATAATGGTGGGAGGGTGGCTGAATTCCTGGGACAGTAGCCTGCGAAGTCAGGGACTGGAAAGAGTAGAGGCAGGAAAAGAGGATGGAGGAGGGGGAAAATCTGGGGCAGGAAGAGGGACGAGATCGGAAAGGATGCGTAATAAAAGCAGGGCAGCAGGCAAAGCCCTCAGGAGCAAACGCCAGAGAGAAGCCCAGTTTGTTTAGTGAAGAGACAGGAAAAAGGACATCCTCTCAAAGGACCTGGGTTATGGGACTGGATGGGCGAGATAGATAACAGGAAAGAACAGGCCTCTCTAGGGACCCAAAGAGCAGGGCCTGTCCCTCCTCCCCCCTGCCACCACCCNAAAGCCCTCAGGAGCAAACGCCAGAGAGAAGCCCAGTTTGTTTAGTGAAGAGACAGGAAAAAGGACATCCTCTCAAAGGACCTGGGTTATGGGACTGGATGGGCGAGATAGATAACAGGAAAGAACAGGCCTCTCTAGGGACCCAAAGAGCAGGGCCTGTCCCTCCTCCCCCCTGCCACCACCCCCCCACTCCTTCATCCCTGCCCAAACCCTTCGTGTGTGTGTGTGTGTGTGTGTGTGTGTGTGTGTGTGTGAGTTGTTCAGTCATGTCTGACTCTTTGCAACCTCTGGACTGTAGCCTGCCAGGCTCCTTTGTCCATGGGATTCTCCAGGCAAGAATACTGGAGAAGGTAGCCATTTTCTTCTCCAGGGGATCTTCCTGACCCAGGGATGGAACCGGGATCTCTTACATTATAGGCAGATTCATCATCATCTGAGTCACCAGGGAAGCCCAACCTTTTCATAGGAGAATATAATAGCTTGACTTGAGACAAATGGGACAGACTATCTGAAAGGAGGTGGAGCCAAGTCGTTAAGGCAGGAGACTGCCAGAGAAGGCCTGTTAGGAAGTCCAGCATACTGATGCATCTCTCAGTGACAGGCCGGCTCATGCTTTTTTCTTTTTAAACTTTTAATTTTGTATTGGAGTGTAGCTGATTAACAATGTTGTGACAGTTTCAAGTGGACAGGAAAGGGATTCAGTCACAGATATCCATTCTGTCCTAAACTCCCCTCCCATCCAGACTGCCACATAACATTGAACAGAATTCCTTGTGCTACACAGTAGGTCCTTGTTGGTTATCCATTTCATTTCTTTCTTTATTTATTTTGTGGTGGCGGAAGAAGAAGGAGGAGGAAAGGAGGGGAAAAAGGAAGGAGAGGGAGAAAGGAAAAAAAGAGAGGAAGCTCTGTGGTGGGTCTTTTAAAAAAGGTTTATTTGGTTAGATAATATATGCCAGTGTCTGTAAACATTTATATACTGTTGGAATTAACAGTGCTGTTTAAACTTTTTATTTTGTGTTGAGGTAGAACTGATTAACAATGTTGTGGTAGTTTCAGGCAGACAGTGAAGGGACTCAGCCATACACATACATGTATCCTATCTCTCCCACGCTCCTCTCCCAGCCAGGATGCCACATAACAGTGGGCAGAGTTCCACGTGCTATACAACAGGTATCTGTTTGTGCTTACTCGCTCAGTTGTGTCCGGCTCTTTGCGACCTCAGACTGGGACGGTAGCCCACCAAGCTCCTCTGTCCATGGGGATTCTCCAGGCAAGAATACTGGAGTGGGTTGCCATGCCCTCCTCCAGGGAATCTTTGCAACCCAGAGATCAAACCCAGGTCTTCCACATTACAGGCAGATTCTTTACTGACTGAGCCACCAGGGGAGGTTATCTATTTTAAATATAGCAGTGTGTACATGCCTATCTCAAACTCCTTAACTGACCTTTTCTCCCATTCATCCCCCTTGGCAAAGCATTCTTTTATCAAATAAATGAATGTGTGGAGTGGGAAGTGGTGAACTTGAGCTGGGCTAACCAGACGCATGGCATTCAACTTCAACTCTTAAGAGCTGAGATCCTGAAATTCCCTCCCAGGTGGTAAAATGCCTCGTCTGGATTTGGTGCCCATCAGACACTGAGGGAGACAACACTGAAGCTGAGTCAGATCTGAGCGGGACTGCAGAGAAGGGGTATGGTGTCCTGGCTGGAAAATGAGTGCACACGAGGGAGTTCCCTCTTTTTCTTTCCTGCCTCTCTCAGATCAGGTGAGTAATGTGGAACCCTGGTAAATCCATCACACTAAGTAAGTTGTGTTGTGTAATTCACTGAAACATTTAAATTGTTTAGTCTACATTAGGGGGTCACTGATAATCCAAAGCAGATACAGGAAGCATTTTGAAAACAACCAATGCTAGACAAGGTTCCAGGGTCCTCTGTCAATTCAGTGTCATGAATGCCGACCTACTTTCCCCTTGCAATCTCTATGAATCGCAAGCAAATCACTCGTGAGTTAGTCTTAGGGAATTTGGTCCCCCCTCTTTGAGTAACTAGACTCTGAGTGTCCCTTGCCTCACCTAACTCCTCCTGAAGGGGCTTCTCAAATGTATTCTGGGAGGATGACCTTGGCTCTTCACTCATTAGTTTTACGTCTTTAGGAGTCTGCCTTGCTTACCTGAGCTTCAGTTTCCTCATCTACGAATTGGAGAACCACCACTACAACATGCTGCTGCTGCTGCTGCTGCTAAGTCGTTTCAGTCATGTCCGACTGTGTGACCTCATAGACGGCAGCCCACCAGGCTCCTCTATCCCTGAGATTCTCCAGGCAAGAACACTGGGGTGGGTTTCCAGTTCCTTCTCCAATGCATGCATGCATGCTAATTCACTTCAGTCGTGTCCAACTCTGTGCGACCCTATGGACAGCAGCCCACCACGCTCCTCTGTTCATGGGATTCTCTAGGCAAGAATACTAGAGTGTGTTGCCATTTCCTTCTCCACCACTACCACACAGGGGATTGTATAAACTGATGATATGGTACATTGGAAAGGTTCCAAGGCTGGTTGTGGGCTTTCACTGTAGCTCAGATGGTAAAGAATCTGCCTGCAATGCAGGAGACCTGGGTTCAATTCTTGGGTTGGGAAGATCCCTTGGAGAAGGGAAATGGCAACCTACTCCAGTATTCTTGCCTGGAAAATCCCATGGACAGAGGAGTCTGGTGGGCTACATCCATGGGGTCTCAAGAGTTGGACACAACTTAGTGACTAAACCACCATGAAGGCTGGATGTGGTGTACAGAAGTTCTCCAATAGATGCTTTCCCTTTTTTTCTCTCAAAATGCCAGGCATCTACTACATCATCTTTGCTCAAGTAATCTTGGGGGATCTTGCCCCAGAAAAAAGCAAGCCAAATTTGTGTGAGAATCTTAAAGACTGCTTCAAGAAGATGAGTTTTCTTTTAGCCAAATGGGCTTGAACAACAGACAATCCACTGTTACTTTCATCCCCCAGCTGTAGACCTGTTCTTGTAACACTGGCTGCCTGAAGGGTGGAGCCACTAACCCCTCCTTAAATCCATCAGAGAACAGGTTTGAGAACTGGTAAAAATGAGCACCAGTACATGTACATGTAGCTCAAGCAGTAAAGAATCTGCCTGCAGTGCAGGAGACCTGGATTGGATCCCTGGGTTGGGAAGATCCTCTGGAGAAGGGAATGGCAACCCACTCCAGTATTCTTATCTAGAGAATCCTATGGATGGAGGAGCCTGGAGAGCTACAGTCCATAGGGTTGCAAAGAGTTGGACTCGACTGAGTGACTAACAGTTTCACTTTTCATTTCATGCATACATGTTATGTGAGTTCTACTTTACTGAAGGTCAACTTGCAGGGAACAGGTCTCGGCAAGCCCAAGGATGGTATCAGACAGGAGTATTTGCCTGGTATGGCTTCTCAGAAACCCACACATCCTAATGAAAGACACTTTTATCTACCTTCCTGACCCTCAACCACATCAACCCAAAACTCAGTATGGTTACTTCATGGTTGCAGTAGCATTGCACTGCTGTTTTAGCCATGGCTATAAAATAATCATTAGGAGTCACATGAGTGCATCTATAAAAATACCTCACATTCCAGCCACAAAGCCTAGAAGAGCCTGCACATGTCCTGCCTGGCTGTGACCTTCGCAGGCCTGCAGTGTTAGTACTGCCAGAGCCTGGAGCTCAGGGGTTTGCATGTGTGAACTCCTGTACCTTCCGGTGGGATGCCTGAAGAGCTTATGCCATCTGCATTGCAGGCAACTACGTTTCCCACATTCCCTTGACAACTGGCTTTCAAGTAGATTTGATCAATGATGGAAGACTGGAGGGCAGGACAAACCAGAGTATTTCTCCTCGTTTTTGCTTCCAAAGAGGCTTTCAACACTGGCTGCTTGTTTGTGTTTGCTTGCTTGTTTATGCAGTTTCAAGCCCATTCTCTGGGTTCCCAGCTCCTGCACAACAGCTCCTGCCACAGTGCTAACTCTTACCCAATGGCTTCAGGTTCTGGCTCTAGTAATATATATCTTCCCTGTGTCCCTTCAGCCCTAGGGATGGTGGCAGCTTTCTGCTTTTGCTAATATCTGAGTTGCTTCACCATCCTCCCTTTGGCTTTTTAGCTCTTTCATTACCTATGTTACCAGTTCCTTATGTTAAGTTGATTCCGTTTAAAATGCCATGGGTAGAGTCTGTTTTCCTGATGGGTTTCTCATTGCCCCATCTCCTTCAGTCAGCACTCTTTTACCTTCATGTTGAACCTAAGTCTCTCATGTAAGGTCTCTCCTCTAGCAGGCCATCCACTGGGAAACTGGGCAATGGTTTCTTCAGCTCTCAGGTTTCCCTGAACATATCCTGGATTTCACTTACTTCTGTGGGCTTTTGAACCCGTGAAGGGGACAGAGTATTTTTCATTTCTTGGTGACCTATTTGATATAAACACCAGTCAAATTTCTTCAGATTGTCTTTGGCCTCCCACTCACTGGTTAAACTAATTTCTTTTAGAGTCCAAAAATGGCTGTAGGTTCACTATTTCTTCTCCTTCTTTCTTTGGTTTACGATATAAACTCTATGTTATCCTCCTAGACTTTGCTATTGGGAGACAAGCCTTTAATAAAACAAACAAACATAAAACCAAGCTAACAAGCCTTGGGGTCCCTGTAGATCCATCCATTAAAGTGATTGGCAGCTGCATCCAGTTCCCAGGGACAGCAATGGTCCAGGGCTGTCAGCAGTGTCTCATGATGGGAGTATGGGTCTGCTGATTGCTCGTGGTATGATGTCTTTCCCAACCAGGCTCTGCAGCATAATTTGAACATGATCCCTGAATGGGTAGCTTCTGAACTTGGTTCTCTGACTTTCCTAGAGATTTTGTGAGCTACCCAATGTAATTTTTTCCCTCTAAATCCTTAAAAATTTGTTTCTGATGCGTATAACTAAATAATAGGTATAGACATTGGAACCATGCACAAGGTTTTCTGATTCACAAAATCATGCATTTAGCTGTGTTCAGATGCACGCTAATCAGATATGCTCTCAAAATAGGTCCACAAGGTCTGAGTTTCATGTAAATATTCACAAGAAGTCCTGGAGTACTTAGATGATCAATAAGATCTCCTCTTTGAATGCTAGTATCTCTTTATCCTCAGCTGAGCTCAGCGGGCTCCGTAGTTAAGTGGCCATGGTGGCAGGAATTGATATACTACCTCAATTATATGAACTTCTTCACCAAGGCTCTCCCAATATCATCAGCTTGCCAGCTCTAGTGACCAACCATGACCTTCCCAACTGATAGCACTCCAAGGAGGCTAGTCATTCACCTGATGGTAGGTTCATAGCATTTGAGTCCTTCCTTTGTGGAGAGAGAAGCAATATGTCCTTACGAAAAAGGAGAAGATTTGGATTTACTTCTCCTCCCTTAATGCTTCTGCCAAAACCGTAATCTGTAGGTATTCTGAATGCCTTTTTCACTGTCACAGTATCTTACTCAACGTTGCTTCTCAATAAGAACCTTACCTGTTAGGAGAGGAAGACAGTGTGCTGATCCCCATGGAAATTCGTGGTCTTATCTTAAACTCTGTTTTGGAAGCAGCTGGCTTTATAAAACAGTGGAATGACTGAAGTAAGAATCAGTCATGGTGCCAACTGAAACTCAATGTCTTGAAGGATTGGAGTGCTACCTTAGAGCTGACACTGATATCTACTTGTGTTTGATAGATGGTGCAAGCTCTTGCAGAAAAAGTGGGTCCAGAGACCAAGGTGAGAAATGGGAATGTCACTTCTCACAATTATATCATACCTTTGACTTTGGGTAGCGCTCATATATGGGCTTTAATACTTGGAAATGAAATGCTTCCACCAGAGGAAACAACAGAGACTACTACCCAGCCACTCCAGGTTCTTTTTAACACCAGGTTGGGCTTTCTTGGTGGCTCAGACAGTAAAGAATATGCCTGCAACACAGGAGGCCTGTGTTCGATCCTCGGGCCAGAAAGATCCCCTGGATGAAGGCAACAGCTATCCACTCCAGCATTCTTGCCTGGAGAATTCTATGGGTAGAGGAGTCTGGTGGGCTACAATCCATAGTGCTGCAAAGAGTTGGACATGACTGAGCGACTAATACTTTCACTTTTGGGGAAAATATAGGCTCTAGTCCATCCTGGTTATCAAAGGTTCTGATACAAGGAACCTCCTAGGTCTGCCCTATCCAGGCATAAATTAAGGTGGAGGGAGTCTATAGAAATTCTTTATAACCAGGGACCTCTGAAAGCTCAGATCTCTCTGGAATAAAGTTTTGGGTCACTCCATGATCATCCCCTTCTCCTCCTGCCCCCAATCCCTCCCAGCATCAAAGTCTGTTCCAATGAGTCAACTCTTCGCATGAGGTGGCCACAATACTGGAGTTTCAGCTTTAGCATCATTCCTTCCAAGGAAATCCCAGAGCTGATCTCCTTCAGAATGCACCGGTTGGATCTCCTTGCAGTCCAAGGGACTCTCAAGAGTCTTCTCCAATACCACAGTTCAAAAGCGTCAATTCTTCAGTGCTCAGCCTTCTTCACAGTCCAACTCTCGCATCCATACATGACTACTGGAAAAACCATAGCCTTGACTAGACCGACCTTAGATGGCAAAGTAATGTCTCTGCTTTTTAATATGCTGTCTAGGTTGGTCATGAAGATGAGATGGCTGGATGGCATCACAGACTCAATGGACGCGAGTCTGAGTGAACTCCTGGAGTTGGTGATGGACAGGGAGGCCTGGCGTGCTGCGATTCATGGGGTCGCAAAGAATCAGAAACGACTGAGCGACTGAACTGAACTGAACCATGGTTGGAACACTGGTCATCTGAAGAAAAATTAAAGCAAATATAGGATAAGTAGTGGAGAGTGGAAATAATAAACCTTCACTGTGGCCTTCAAGTCATGGTTTGAAAATGGACATGAAAAAAGCAGGAAGTATCTATACTTGCAAGAACATAAAGGAAACCTCCAAAGCTTGTAATGTCTGGGATCTTTGATTTTATCTCATGTTTATAGTGTTCCCCAAATAGTAGCTTAATATCTCAGTGTTGGACACATAGTAAGCTTAGCTTTAAAAAACAAAAAGCAATTGATTGACAGATTTTTGATTGATGCCTAATTGAGGCTTTTACTGAAATTTAGGTGAGTCAGTATGTGNTGGGATCTTTGATTTTATCTCATGTTTATAGTGTTCCCCAAATAGTAGCTTAATATCTCAGTGTTGGACACATAGTAAGCTTAGCTTTAAAAAACAAAAAGCAATTGATTGACAGATTTTTGATTGATGCCTAATTGAGGCTTTTACTGAAATTTAGGTGAGTCAGTATGTGTATATATTTGAATATCTTTACCTCTATTTCAAACTTTTAGTAAAGCTACACTAGTTCTAATCTTTTCTTTGATTGATCCCATGACTCTGCAGTGTGGATGAGTGTCTTACAGCTTCATGGAAAATCCACTTTTGATTATGCAACTTCAACTCCATTTCAAAGAAGGCAAACAGCAGACCCCCTGTCCTCTTCAGGCCTCTTCTAGCCCAACCTCTGTGGACGGGGAGGTGCCACCAGAGACCATTCAATAATGCGGGTAATCAATCAACCAATTACATCTTTGTAATGACGCTCTAATAAAAACCCTGGACTCCAAGGCTGAGTTTCCCAAGTTGGCAATATTCTGTATTGTCACACTAATGCCGGGGGAGGGGGTGTGCCTGAATCCTCAGAACAACGGAAGCTTTGCATTTGGAATCCCCCTAAACACTGCCCTTTGTGAATTTTCCTTTTGTTGCTTCTAACCCTTCCCTATAGTAAATCGTGACCATATGTATAATAGCTTTCAGTGAATTCTGTGAATCTTCCCAGTGAATGGTTAAACCTGGGGTGGTTTGGGGAGTCCCCTAAACCAGCAGCTAGTGTGAGAAGTAAAGGCAGCTGGGGAGACTGTGCCTTGATACTGCAGTTTGGCTGACTCCAGTAATGACACCCCTCATTCCTCCTTTTTCAAGAGCTTGAAACATGATTGGAATCATAACTTTATATTATCACTGTTTAGGAGAGACAGAGCTGACCTTTGTTTGTATTCTGATTTATTTTTCTGCCTACTCTGCTGGCTTCATTTCTACAGCCTTTTTCAACTTTTAGTTTCTCTCTTCCTAATGTCCCTCACAATGTACTCAACCTTACCCAGCTCCAGGACTTCAGGAAGAAAGGTGGGCTACATGGTGGATTCATGTTGATGTGTAGCAAAACCAATACAATATTGTAAAAATAATAATAATAATAATTAAAAAAGAAAAAAAAGAATATACAAATCACAAAAAGTTTAAAAAAAAAAAAAAAGAAAGGTGGGCTAGAGAGAAAGAGCCACTTCTCAGCTAGTGCAGCCCACATTACGGTCCTCTAAAGGTCTCTGGCCTCCTGGAACCCAGTGATGACCCTTGGCCAGTGCTTTTCAAACTTCAAATTTCCCCTTCTCCATATCAGATATGGGCTTTGTGCTACCACAGCAGGTCGTTCTGTGTCTGGGAACACTGGCTTTCTTTTGCATTAAAAACTTTTTCTACCCATTTTCAGTACTTCCTAAAGTTGCTTAACCAGGTGTTTCATAAACCCAAGTGATCCTAAGGTTCTTGTTAAATGTTCAGGTTCTCTGTGTATCTCATGGAGATTTCGATTGTAGGTCTGAACTTTGACTCAGATTCTGTGTTCTTTTAATATACCTCCAGGCTTTTCTGTCTAAGGATTTTCCAGGCAAGAATACTGGAATGGGTTGTTATCCCCTTCTCCAGCAGATCTTCCCAACCCAGGGATCAAACCCAGGTCTCCTGCATTGCAGGTGGGTTCCTTACCAGCTGAGCTACTAGGGAAGCCCAATATAAATGATAAGTACCTAGTTATTCTTTATGATCATCAACCTTATCCATGAGCTTGGACTTCTGCTTCATATCTACTGCTAACTTTCAAGGACCATCAGAAGCATTTTCATGTCCTTACTAACATAGGGAAGCAAACCTGAGCCTGTCTGTATGCCCTCTGTGCTGGAGGAGTCATGCCTTCGTCCTGGCCCCAGGGCTGGCATTTCTCCTACCTGGCATTGTTATGGCCGGCTCTCCTCTCTGGCACTAGGATCCTTCCTGTGCCCTATCCCACTGTCTGTAGTCTTGCCACACATAGATGGATGGATATCTAATATGATGACCAGCTCTACAAAGAGCTTCATTTAACTCAATAAACATTTACTGACTTGAGTTATGTCCCAGGCACTGTGCTAGATCCTGGCAAGATGAAAAAAGGAAAATACTCATAGTTTAAAGGGTGTGACAGACACATAAAGAAACAGCCATAATATTGTGTGATAAATGCTTCAGCAGAAGCATGTACCAAGTGCTATGGAAACTCAGACGGGGGAGTAATTAATTCCTCCTGGGAAGGGTCAGGAAAAGTCACAGGGAAGAGTTTACATTTGGAAGGTGACCGAAAGTTCTCTCAGAGGTCAGGGAGAGGGGAGGGCATTCCAGGCAGAGAGTGAAGCCAAATCAAAGCCAAGGAGAGCGAGACTGCTCGCTGTACTCAGGCAGCTTGGATGAAGTAGTTTCATGGACCAAGAGCAGTGTTTTTTCCAAGTGTGGTTCTCAGGCCATCTGCCCTGTAATTCCCCTACATGTCTATTGAAAATGCACATCCAAGGACCCCACCTCACAGTTAGTGATTTAGAGTCTTAGGGGTGGGGGCCTAAGCAAACTTTATTCTTAACAGCCCCACTAGATGATTTTATTTTTAAAATTTTGGTGCTTGCCAATCAAATAGGTGAAAAGATGCTATTGCACATAGTGTTTCTTTTTTTTTTTTTAAGATCCACTGGATCTTCATTGTGTGTGTATGGGGAGCATGGGTGGGTTTTTCTCTAGTTGTGGTGTGTGGGCTCAGTAGTTGTAGTGTGCCACCTTAGTTGATTGTGGGATGTCAGTTCCCTGACCAGGGATTGAACCCATGTTCCCTGCATTGGAAGGCAGATACTTAACCATTAGACCACTAGGGAAGTCCCCAAAAGGTGATTCTTAAACAGGTGAAAGCAGTGATTCTTTACTTTGGTACACAATAATCACGAGGCAGGGAGGGGAAGCTTTAAAAACTTCTGATGCCTGAGTATCACTCTCAGAGAGTCTCATATAATGGGCCTGGATGTGGCCTGGGCATCTGAATTTTTAAAGTTCCCTGGTGATTCTAATTGGAGAACTCCTGTATCCAGCTTGAGAACCACAGAACCACAGAGCTAGAGCTTCAGACAGTCAAGCAGGCACATGAACAGCTACAAATTATGATGAAGATGCAAAAAGTTTATGAAGGGCTTCCCATGCCAGGCTGAGGAGTTTGGTTTTGATTTTGTAGGAAATGGAGAGAGAATGGGTGTGGTGGCGCCTACAAACTCATATTTCTATTTAGCTCTTACGAAATGGTAGTTTTCGGAAACAGGACCCAGTCTGCTTTGTACTTCCTTTGTGTTCGGGAAGAGATGTTCTCCAGGGAGCTTGTCTGCATAAAGTGTCTCAGCTGACCCCTCGGGAAAGCTGTTGTTTCCTGATATCTGGGCATGGAGTATTCCTGTTACTTTCTTCAGATGTGTGTGTGTATATATATATATATATATCTTATCATAATGTATAGCTTATATATTATCTTATCATAATATACAGCTTATAGCATTAGACACCTATCCTGTGCCTATGGTTGAAAAATCCCCACCTGTACCACCGGCAAATTCTGAGCCATGACAAATTCGAGGAGGCAAGACTACAGGCAGATTGTTAGTAGGGATTACACAGCCACATAGTCTCGGTTAGGCTCAGAAGTTAGAGGTAAAACCTCAACCAAGTCCCTGAGTTTCACGAATGGAAAGAAGTATGTTGTGTGGGTTATAGTGCCTTTAGTGTGTAGAGGAGAGGCTTGCACTGGATCACAATGGCGTAGAAGAGGGAGAGGTCCCAGGTGAGAGAGAAAGTCTAGGAAAACAGCCAGTCACCACCCCAGGCTGAGGTCCAGGGATCTTAGTGGATCAATCTGATCAAAATAGAATCAGATATTTTGTGAACAAAGGCATGAAGAAAAAGGAAAGGAGGTCAGAAGTCCAGTCAGGAACCACCTGAGGGTCCTACCTAGCAAGCAGTCATGCAGACACTCAATGAAAGTCTCTCCCTCTTATAATCTCAATTTTCTTCTCTTTTCTCTTCTTGATCTCTTTCTGCTCTTCTTTAACCCTCTGCGTCTTCAGTATTATCAACAGTACTCCTGGGGACAACCACCAAAATTCACAACACTCCAAAGTTTTTTTCATGAGCCTGTGAGTCACAGCCCTCGTTGAATCCCAGAGTGAGCCGAGAAAAATGTGGGCAGTTCTTTGGTCCAACTCTTTCAATTTGTAAATGAAGAAACAGAGGCTTGGAGAGGCGAAGTGACTGCCCAGAGAGACAAAGATCACATAGCTAGTCAGTGGTAGAATTATGACAGACTCATGTCCCTGGCTTACTCTCTGAGCCTGTGTCTACTTGACTAAGCGGTTGTCACAGTGGTGAATTCTTGTGCTCTGCAGCTTTGAGTGGTGAATTTCACATTCATCATGCTTAGTTCCTACAGCCACTTTGCAAGAAGTCTATAGTGATTAGTTCCTCATGTTTGCTGAATCAAATGAAGGAGAATAGAACTTTGCTTAAAGACACAAGTTTTTTCAGAAAGGAAGTAGAAGTTTACAAAATAGGGAATTTCAGGTTCACATGCTGTTAAGGCATATGATCAGAATTTTCATATAGTAGATTCCAGAATTACAGCTTATCATTATCATGATTTAGAGTCCCAGAAACTCCACCTGGGATGAGGAGAGACTTTGATAGTTCTGTGGTCAAGTGCGGGAAAGGACATTAAGTGGTTATGTTACTTTGGCACTTTGAACTTTGTCTTGATCCCTTTTTTGAGTCTTCTGACTTTGTCTGCTGGTGCTCTCATACTAGGTTGTGGGAAATGAGCTCATTACTTCCCTCACCAAGCAATACAATGACACCTTTGGCTTTATAGAACCAGGGAGCCCAATGTGGTGTCTGACTCAGTACCTGGCACATAGCAGGCACTCAAGGGATATTTGTTGACCTGAGTTGAGATGAAGTCAGAGGAGCTGCACTGAATTACTATCAGGGCAACCTTAGGCAAGTCATTTCCATTCTCTAAGCTCATTCTTTTCTCCTATAAAATAACAGACAAGAACCAGACAACCTCTGATGTTCCTTCCCGCTCAGAGATATGTTTTGGCATCCCTTTTTCAAAAAATCCCAGAAATTTGGACCTAGGAGTGACTTTGAAGGTCAATTAGCTCAACCCACAGTTGGTCAAGGCAGAGCCAGACTATTCAAAGAAGTAGAGATTTGGCAACTCTGTGGTTTGTGTAATAGTGAAAGTCAGCCAGGAAGAATAATTCAGATTAAAAATCATTTGAGGGCCAGAATTATTCTCTTTTGCTCAATATCCATCAAGTTAATGAGAAATAGTTAAGTCTCTGCTTTGGTTTTCTTCTTCATTTTTTATTACTGTATAACTTACAGCAAAAAGCACAGATCTTAAATGTACAGCTAAATGAATCTTTTACATAGGTATCCATCCATGCAACTACCTCCCTCATTAAGACATAGAACATTTCAACACCCAGAGAAACTTCGTCATGCCCCCTTTCAGTCATACCCTCTCCTAAGAAATACAGATCTAGTTTCTACCACCATAGTTTGGTTTTGCCTAGTTTTGAACTTCATATGAACAGAATCACATAACATGTAGCTTATTACGTCTGACTCTTTCACTTAACATTTTATCTGAGATTCATCCATGTTGTTTCATATGCCAGTAGATGCTTTTTATTTTTAATTGCTATATGTGAATTGTATGAGTATATCACACTATATGGGCTTCCCTAGTAGCTCAGCTGGTAAAGAATCTGCCTGCAATACAAGAGACCCCAGTTCAATTCCTAAGTTCCCCTGGATAAGGGATAACTACCCACTCCAGTATTCTTGGGCTTCCCTGGTGGCTCCCATGGTAAAGAGTCCACCAGCAATGTGGGAGACATGAAGCGTGGGTTTGATCCCTGGGTTGGGAAGATCCCCTGGAGGAGGGCATGGCAACCCATTCTAGTATTCTATCAACCCCCTGGAGACTCCCCATGGACAGAAGAGCCTGGCAGTCTACAGTCCATGGGGTCTCAAAGAATCAGACACAAATGAGCAACTAAGCACAGCACAGCACATCACACTGTGTAACTATGACAACTTGAGAATTCACCAGTGCAGAATATTAGCTATAGCCTAAGAGAAAAAGTCGGGAGAAACATCAATAACCTCACATATGCAGATGACACCACCCTTATGGCAGAAAGTGAAGAAGAACTAAAGAGACTCTTGATGAAAGTGAAAGAGGAGAGTGAAAAAGTTGACTTAAAGCTCAACATTCAGAAAACAAAGATCATGGCTTCTGATCCCATCACTTCATGGCAAATGGATGGGGAAACAGTGGCAGACTTTATTATTTTGGGCTCCAAAGTGACTGCAGATGGTGGCTGCAGCCAGGAAATTAAAAGACGCTACTCCTTGGAAGGAAAGTTATGACCAACCTAGACAGCATATTAAAAAGCAGAGACATTACTTTGCCAACAAAGTCCATCTAGTCAAGGCTATGGTTTTTCCAGTAGTCATGTATAGATGTGAGACTTGGACTACAAAGAAAGCTGAGCGCCGAAGAATTGATGCTTTTGAACTGTGGTGTTGGAGAAGACTTTTGAGAGTCCCTTGGACTGCAAGGAGATCCAGCCAGTCCATCCTAAAGGAGATCAGTTCTGAATGTTCATTGGAAAGACTGATGTTGAAGCTGAAACTCCAATACTTTGGCCACCTGATGCGAAGAACTGACTTATTTGAAAAGACCCTGATGCTGGGAAAGATTGAAGGCAGGAGGATAAGGTGGTTGGATGGCATCACCGACTCAATGGACATGAGTTTGGGTAAACTCCAGGAGTTGGTGATGGACAGGGAGGCCTGGAGTGCTGCAGTCCATGAGGTCGCAAAGAGTTGGACACTGCTGAGCAACTGAACTGAACTAAACTGAGGAGAAAAAGTCAGAAGACTAGAGTTCTAATCAAGCTACCACTAAGTGGCTAAGTGAACTTTCTGGACCAGTTTTCCTCATTTGTGGATGAAGAAGTTGAACTAAAGCCATTTTTCCAAGCTAAAGTTCAACAAATAATGTACTAATCACACGCTCAATAAGCAATTGGAAGAGAGTAACAATCTTATATCTGTCAAGGAAGTCATAACAGCAATGTATAAGGATAGGGCAAGAGGTAGGAGGGAGGCAAGGGATATATGTATACCTATGGCTGATCTGTGTTGATGTATGGCAGAAACCAAGACAATATTGTAATTATCCTTCAATTAAAAATAAATTAATTAAAAGAACATATAAGGGAGTCCTATAAATCAGTAAGCAAAAAAAATCTACAACTCAACTAAGAACAGGAAATATGCTGTGTGTGTGTGTGTGTGTGTGTGTGTGTGTGTGTGTGTGTTACTGTTGTTACAGTGGAGGAGAAATTTGTTGAATGGGAAATCTTGAGGTGCTATGATGATGTAAAAATTGTTTAGACACTCAGAAACATTTGTTATCTACATGCTGCAGAGGCTGAGTTGTAAAAAAAAAAATCTTTTTGTATTGTTTTCTGTAAGGGAGACACCATGTTTAATGTTAAAGAACATGCAATGTACATAAAAGGCTTCATAAACTGGAAAGCTTTCTGCTAATGAAAGGCATTATTATTATTCCCAGATACAATATGAATGCAGCTGACATCAACCGCCATTCATCCCAGCTGCAGGTGTAATGACTAACACGAGTATTTTTCTTTGTTCCTTTGCCACGGCCATGGGAGAATGTCTGAACTCAACACACAAATAACAGCTGTGATTTTAATGGAGACTTCTGAGAGGATAAGCAAGGTGTACATGGAATGCATAGCAACAGATAGATTTTCACTTGGGCAGCCACATTATTTCCTCAGACTTTGAAAAGGGAAAGTTTTAACAGACCTCTTGGAAGCGACCCTTGTTTTCCCCCGACCTGTTCACAGTTACTGTCACAGAATGCGTCATCTCTCTCCCACGCGCACAGTGGGAAACAACTTTGCCATTCAGAGCAAAGGCAGTGTTTTGCTGTGTCAGGGATATGGGAGTCTGCATATGGTTCATTGTCCATTTCTCGATTAGGCTCCCTCCCTGAGCACTGGAGTTTCCTACCCAGAGAGCCTACCTTGGATCCTTATCTTTTCAGCAGAAATAAGTCAGTGTGAGAGGCGATAGCAAACCAGAATTTTGCCAGAATGCTTGTGGTCTCTGCCTTGCCCTTTTGAAAAATATTTTGCAACTCTGGTTTTGCCTTAGCAGGGCGGGAAATCATCCCAACAACGTAATCAGCCCAGATTGGTCAACCAAAGGGAATGTGGTTATTTGTTCACATGTGCTGCCATATCTTCTTGGACCAGGCGGTCCCTGGGCTCTGCCCCTCAACTAGGGTGTCTAACTATTGGTACTCTCTTTCTGGCATTATGCACAGAGGTGTTTTCAGACTTTGTATTTGCCCGTGAACATTAACCCTGTGACGGATTTAGCAGCTCTGTAGTAACATGCACACACACACCCCTAATCTAAATACTGTAGTCATACACACTGCTATACTTAAAATGGATAATCAGCAAGGTCTTACTGTATTAAGAGGGAACTCTGCTCAATGGTATGTGGCAGCTTGGGTGGGAGGGGAGTTTGGAGGAAAATGGATACATGTATAAGTATGGCTGAGTCCCTTTGCTGTCCACCTGAAACTATCACAACATTGTTAATTAGCTATACTTAATACAAGATAAAAAGTTAAAAGATACTATAGTTGTGGGGGGGGGGTCTTTCCTGGTGGATCAGATTGCAAAGATTCCTACTGCAAGGCAGGAGACCTGGGTTGGAACCACGGATCGGGAAGATCCCTTGGAGAAGGGAATGGCTACCCACCTCAGTATTCTTGCCTGGAGGATTCATGGACAGAGCCTGATGGGCTATGGCCCATGGGGTTGCAAAGAGTCGGACAAAGTTGTAGAGTGTAAAGGATCTCAGAGTCTAGAAAAACCTTGGTTTGGATCCTGAACTTCTTATTACACCCAATGATAGGCCTCGGCTGCCTTGTCTGTGAAATGGGGATAAAAATACTTCCCTTGTTTCCAGGATTCTTGTAACATCAAAGGAGGCAATGCACGTACAGCTTCCCAGAGAGGTCTGGCCCATAGTAATTGTCTCATAAACAGTGATTGAGATGAGTTTTCTGTAAATGTTGCTTCTGAGACTGTCACCCAGGACACAGAAGTGGCCAGCCCAAGTTTTTCAGTAAATTAATGGCAGGTGCAGGACAAAAGCTAAGGCTCTTTTCCACTCCAGAACAAAGGGAGCCATGTCCAAGAATTGCTTCTGCAGGTTTGGGGAGGAGACAAAACAAAATGGATTGAAATATACTTCAATGAGATGAGTTATTAAGCTTTGGTGATTTCTTAAAATAGTGGCCTGTAGTTGACTGTCTTGAAAGAGAAGTTTTTGGTTTTGTTTTTGAAATACTAGTCTCTCTTTAAGTTTCAGTATGTTTTCCCTAATACAGCCAGTAATCTGTATTACTTTGAGGAGAGCTAGGATTGTTAGACCAGGAAAGCAAAGAGGAAGAAACTGGTAGGTTTCTAGTAGGCTGCACAGCTTACAACAGAAGTGTGGATTTCAGTGCCAGAACTTTTGATTTTGAAGAACCAGGTTTTAAGAGAGGAAAGAGTCACTGAGAATCTGAGATAAAGGTTCTTAAGGAAGCAGGCTATGGAATCTATGACATAAAATTTGGTGACATAGAGAATAGGAAAAGAACCAGGTTACTGGGCCCTGAGCCCCCTCTCTGAACTGGCAGGTGGTGATCTGGTTAGCTGATTAGGAAAGGGACAAGTGATGTGGTGGGCTGAGGGTTGGGATGAGCCAGCTAGCTGTACCTGACGGGACCAGGTAGAAGGGAGCTGGTGGGCAGACATGGGTGGGGTGTCCTCCAGACTGTGCATGGCCATTTAAGGGAGGGCCATGTTGGCTGTTTTTCTTTAAGTCTTTTCTGTTAAGGACCTTCTGTATAAATAGCTGCCTGCATGGCACTCATGTATTGTCATCAGAAGTGATACCCCACAATCTCCCAAGATTTTGCTAAACTCCATATGAGCTACCTATTTGGACATGACTCTTAAGACCAAGGATACTAATAAAAGGCTGTGAAACACAGGCATAGTCCCCAGAAGATGGATGGAGATGTGGTGGGGAAACCCCAAGCACTCATCCCCAGCCATCTTTGTTAGATTTAATTTGTTTCTCCAGGCAAGAATACTAGAGTGAGTAGCCACTGCCTTCTCTAGGGGATCTTCTCAACCTAGGGGTCCTTCTCAACCTAGGGGTCAAACCTGGAGCTCCTGCATTGCACATATATCCTTCACCATCTGAGCCACCAGGGAAGCCTCAGTTATTAGGACTGTGGTCTCTGGAGTCAGGCTGATTGCCTTATATCCTGGTTCAATTTCCTGATTAGTTGGGAAATTTTGAAGAAATATATGTAGCTCTTGGCTTCCTCATCTGCTAGAGGACATAATTAATCACAATGTCTGCTACATAGGTCTGCCGTGATCAAATGAATTAACACACACGGAAGGCTTGGTTAGAACAATGCCTTATACATAATAGGGTTCAATAATTGTCACTGACAGTTGTTCTTACTGTCCATGTTTAGCCACACCAGGGCAAGTGTGTGTGTGTGTGTGTGTGTTAAAGAGCTGGGAAACTCTGACATCATTTTATAATAATCAAGAAAGAAGTTACATTTTAACTCTCTTGACTTTATGGGGTTGTTCACTTGATCTTCTGTGCATTCACTGTGTATGCTTTCAAGAAATATTGGGTTGGCCAAAAAGTTCATTCGGGCTTTTTTGTAAGATGGTATGGAAAAACCCGAAGGCACTTTTTATCCAATCCAATATTTATTGAGCCCTTTCTATATGCCTGTCAGGCACTATGAAGATGCTAAGGATAAAATGATGTATCCTTCACATATCCTTGTCCTCCTGTAATTTGTAACCCCAACTCTTCTCTTTCAGTAACCCTTTTCCCTTCATCTGATCCGGGGGCCAGGGCAAGTTTCTTGAGCACATTCCCTAGTGCTGGCAATCTGGGGTCCTGCAACAGGCCATAAAATGCATGGTATATGGGTTTAATAATGTCAAGGGAAATTTTCAGTTAATCCCTTGGACTGTGGGTACACTCAGGATTCAAAGGCCAGACCAAAACGGCACGAAGAGAAACAGAGAACTGGTAATTATCTGGTGAATTTGGGTCATGTGGAAAGCCAAACCAAATTACTTAAGCCAAGGAAAAAATGATTTTTTTTTCTCCTCTCATGAATTAGTCGTTTTGGTAAGATTTTGCTGGGGTCTCCCTTCCCCTTTTTGCTTTATTCCACCAGATATTTCCTAGAAACCAACTCACTGTGGGAAAAATACAAAGACAGGATTTAGAGGGAAATGACCACCATCCATTCGTGGGAACCCTGGTTTTATTTCCAGTGCATTTGTAGATAGGAAGATTGAAGCAGGATTCTTGGTTGGACTAAGCTCTAAGTTGGCAGTGCTATCACAAACGCAGTCAACTGTTAGGTGCTCGAATTTTGAACTAAATCTGACAGCTTCTCTCAATTTGTGAAACAAATGTTTTGAGTTAGATGTTCTCTTATGTCTCTTTCAGTTCCAAATTATCTTATATTATGAATTTGTGTTTCTAAGGCAAAAGTGAATGACGAGAACATGCTTTAATTTTTATGTTTCAAGTCATTTATTACCCTTTTAATAGAAGGTTTCAATGTAGTCCCCATCCAGGAAATGGTAATGGAAATTGCCTACTTCCAGGTGTAATCTATAAAATCTCATTAAGTAGTATAAAGAGAATTTGTCACTTTGTCACCTAACTGACCTTTTACAATGCTGAGACCCACAGTGATGTGACACCCTCCCCAACTCAGATGAAATGCCCACATATTTCACTGTGTTCTCACCAAGAAAAGCCTTCAGCCAAAATTTCAGCTAGTCCAAGTCAATTTTCAAGCAAAGTGCATAACCAGAAATTGGCACAAACATTTGTGTATCATCCTTTCCATATTCAAAAGCTGTCTGAGACTCATTTGATTAAGCATAAAAATAACTCTGTGAATGTCATTAGAAAGGCTGATGAACATTCCATGTCTGGTCCCTTGAATTTGTATTCTGGAGATGTATTATTAAGTCACCACTAAATAGTTTCTCTTGTAAGAACCTGATCATGCTCTCTAGAGTCTGAAAGAATTATTTTCATATTGAGTTTAGAAGGTTTAAATTTTCTATTTCCACTCAACAAAAAGGAAACAGCTGGTAAATTAAGGAAGGCTGGTATAATTTATTGGGCTATGTGGCCTCCACTGGCTTTTTCAGTTAACAGAGCATCTTTATTCCAATGAGGGTCCCCTCGCTGCCAAATCTCCTCATTAAACTGAGTTGTGATTAGAAAAGAATAAATGACATTTTATTTCATATGTGATTCCTTCCAAGCTTCCATACTCCTCTTTAAGTTTTCCTCTTACACAACTTTTCCTTTGCCTAGCATTTCTTCTCCCTGGCAGCTCTTCAACACAGAAAGTGCAAAGTTCTTGTCCAGTCCTCTAGATGGCTACTCAAGGCAGCATCTCCTCAGCCCTTCCTTGGGTTCAGTTGTTATCCATTCATTTATTTCTTCCATAAACGTTAATTCTTACACACAGTATGGCCTTGTATTCTTTAGATGCAAGCAGTCATCTCTGAGGATCATGTATTGGTTCAGAAATGGAAATCTCATTTCACCTCCTCAGATTTATTTCTCTGTCATGGGGTGGTGGTGGTGGACTGCATCTTTCAAAAGGCAGGAAACACCAAAATACACCTTGCATGTGGTAGCATATGTTCCACATGTGGGCTGATGTTGATGGAAAAAGTGGCCACTTGAGGAACTTGTTAAAAATGGGGATGGTAGGATCCTAATTTTCAGACGTTCTGAAGCAGTTTAGGTAGAGCTCTGAGAATTCTTATGTAGAGCTGGCTTTGGTGCCTGTACTGTGTAGGGCTAAAGCAATAGAAGTGACTATGGAACAAGAGGACACATTGCGAAAGGATGGTCCTAGAAGGTAGAATGGGAGGGCTTGATGCTTACAGGTGGTGAAGGGAATGAAAAAGAGAGAAGAGCCTTTATACATATTGTCCTCAGTTCATTTATAAAAACAAAAAGGATGCTTCTCATTTAAGGGATGGAGAAGCTTTCAGAACAGTTTTAAGGAAACGGTACCAAGGAGTATTCCCCATGTAATTCTTTGATCTCAGAAACAAAATACCAGTTAGAATGCATACTTTTTAAGAAGAATTTATTTTTAATTGAAGGACAGAATGCACACTTTTTGACTGACCGTAAGGAGTTTACTGGAGGTTGAAGAAAGTAAAATTTAATGCTGTGTTTAACAAAGACTTTGACCTTTTCCTCTAGTATATGCAACTGATAGCCACAGACAAGTGGTCACACTGGTATCGCTATGTATTTATAATCCTCACCCTCAAATAGACATTGTCTGCTAATGCGTTTCTCTCCTGTATGACCTTCTACCCTCTGCAACAGATAGATATCCCCTAGTTACCCACCACAACGAATACATTTTCTACCTTTTACTCCCACCTCAGTCTTTCACCTCCCCTGCCCCTTCTCCCCGTCTCACACTGCCCTCACTTTAAATGATGACCTTGAATCCTACTTCATGGAGAATGTAAACATCATCAGATAGGCACACTGTTTTTTTCCTACAATTTTTTAAACCTACCTGAACCTCCACTTCTTTTTTTTTTCTTTTTCCCTGCATTGTTCCCCTGCATTGTTATCACTGAGGAAATATCCCTTCTCCAGTCAAAGACCATTTCTTAATTTTAATCTGTTGGGGTCTGGATCTCATCTTCATGTTTTCCCTTTTGTCTCTTTCTCATTTTTAACTTTTACCTTTTTTACTGGGTCATTTCCATATGGCTGCCTCAAATTCATGTGCTGCTGCTGCTGCTAAGTTGCTTCAGTCGTGTCTGACTCTGTGCGACCTCATAGACGGAAGCCCACCAAGCTCCCCTGTCCCTGGGATTCTCCAGGCAAGAACACTGGAGTGGCCATTTCCTTCTCCAGTGCATGAAAGTGAAAAGTGAAAGGGAAGTCGCTCAGTTGTGTCCGACTCTTAGCGACCCCATGGACTACAGCCTACTGGGCTCCTCTATCCATGGGATTTTCCAGGCAAGAGTACTCGAGTGGGGTGCCATTGCCTTCTCCACAAATTCATATGACGAAATCTTAATGCCCAGTATGATGGTATTAGGAATTGGGGCCTTTGCGAAGGGCTTAGTTCGTGAAGCCCTCATGGATGGCATTAGTGCTTTTATCAAAGAGACTCCACGAGGTTCCCTACTTTCTTATGCCATATGAGGACACAACGAGAAATGTGCAATCTGGAAGAGATCCCTCACTCACTTGACTGTGCTGGCACTCTTATCTCAGACTTCCAACTTCCAAGACTGTCAGAAACAAATTTCTGTTGTTTGAAAGCCACTCAGTCTGTGGCATTTTCTTATAGCAGCTCAAATGAACTCAGACATCTGTCTGTCTGTCTATCTATCTATCAGCTTGGTGCAAAAGTAATTGCAATTTTGCATTGCTGAACTTCACTGTTCAATATTGGAATATATTCTTAAATGTGGTTATATTATACATCAATTCAATGCACATTTCTTGCTTTATGTTTTTTGCTGATGACTTATTACTTGCTGTTTGTTCTGTATGTAATTTTGACCATGGAAATGATGTTAGACAAAAAAAAAATTGAGTAATTTTTTTATTTGAGTTCAAAATGAGTCATAAAGCAGTGAAGACAATTCGCAACATACAACGCATTTGTCCCAGGAATTGCTGATGAATGTACAGTGCAGTGGTGGTTCAAGAAGTTTTGCAAAGGAAATGAGAGCCCTGAAGATGAGGAGTGTAGTCACCAGCCATCAGAACCTGACGATGACCAACTGAGAGCAGTCATCGAAGCTGATGCTCTTGCAACTACATGAGAAGTTGTTGAAGAACTCAACGTTGACCACTCTTTGGTCATTTGGCATTTGAAGCAAATTGGAAAGGTGAAAAGCTTGGTAAGTGGGTGCCTCATGAGCTGATCAAAAATCAAAAACATCGTCATTCTGAAGTGTCTTCTTTTATTCTATTCAACAACAATGAATCGTTTCTCTATCAGACTGTGATGTGCAATGAAAAGTGGATTGTATACGACAACCAGGGATGACCAGCCCAGTGACTGGACTCCAAAGCAAAACTTGCACCAAAGAAAGGTCATAATCACTATTTGGTGGTGTCTGACCCATTACAGCTTTCTGAAAGCTGAAAGAAAGCTTTCAGCTTTCTTTCCCAGCAAAATCATTATACCCGAGAAGTATGCTCAGAAAATTGATGAGATGCACTGAAAACTGCAACGCCTGCAGCCAGCATTGGTCAACAGAAAGGGCCCAATTCTGACAATGCACAACTGCACATCGCACAACCAATGCTTCAAAAGTTGAGCAAATTGAGCTACGAGGTTTGCCTTCTTCTGCCATGGTCACTTGACCTCTCGCCAGCTAACTACCACTTCTTCAAGCGTCTCAACAACTTTTTGTAGGGAAAATGCTTCCACAACCAACAGGATGCAGAAAGTGCTTTCCAAGAGTTCATTGAATCCTAAAACATGGATTTTTATGCTATCCGTTCAGTTCAGTCCCATAGTCGTGTCTGACTCTTTGCGACCCCATGAATCGCAGCATACCAGGCCTCCCTGTCTATCACCAACTCTTGGAATTCACTCAGACTCATGTCCATTGAGTCAGAGATGCCATCCAGCCATCTCATCCTCTGTCCTCCCCTTCTCCTCCTGCCCCCAATCCCTCCCAGCATTAGAGTCTTTTCCAATGAGTCAACTCTTCACATGAGGTGGCCAAAGTACTGGAGTTTCAGCTTTAGCATCATTCCTTCCAAAGAAATCCCAGGGCCGATCTCCTTCAGAATGGACTGGTTGGATCTCCTTGCAGTCCAAGGGACTCTCAAGAGTCTTCTCTAACACCACAGTTCAAAAGCATCATTCTTTGGCACTCAGCCTTCTTCACAGTCCAATTCTCATATCCATACATGACAACAGGAAAAACCATAGCCTTGACCAGACGGACCTTAGTTGGCAAAGTAAT
>SJYA01000852.1:536797-556284 GCA_006410615.1 Neotragus moschatus
AGTGACAATATACAGCCTTGACGTACTCCTTTTCCTATTTGGAACCATTCTGTTATTTCAAGTCCAGTTCTAACTGTTGCTTCCTGACCTGCATATAGGTTTCTCAACAGGCAGGTCAGGTGGTCTGGTATTCCTATCTCTTTCAGAATTTTCCACAGTTTATTGTGATCCACACAGTCAAAGGCTTTGGCATAGTCAATAAAGAAGAAAAAGATGTTTTTCTGGAACTCTCTTGCTTTTTCGATGATCCAGCGGATGTTGACAATTTGATCTCTGGTTCCTCTGCCTTTTCTAAAACCAGCTTGAACATCAGGAAGTCCATGGTTCACGTATTGCTAAAGACTGGCTTGGAGAATTTTGAGCATTGCTTTACTAGCATGTGAGATGAGTGCAATTGTGCAGTAGTTTGAGCATTCTTTGGCATTGCCTTTCTTTGGGATTGGAATGAAAACTGACCTTTTCCAGTCCTGTAGCCACTGCTGAGTTTTATGCTATAGGAATAAACAAATTTATTTCTCATTGGTAAAAAATGTGTTGAATGTAATGGTTCCTATTTTGATTAATAAAGATGTGTTTGAGCCTAATAATGATTTTAAATTCATGGTATGAAACTGCAATTATGTTTGTACAAACTTTAACATCTAACATCTATCAATCATTTCCATAGAAAATGTACTTTTTGCTATTGTATACATGAAATGTTATTACACATATCTTTCTAAATCTTGCTCTTTTATTTAGCATTGTGTCTTGAAAATCTGATCATATATTTCATAGAGATCTACCTTATTATTTTAACTGTTTCATAGTGTTCATTACCATGAATACATTCACTGTTATGTAATTGTTCTTTCTACTGTGGACATTGATATTAATTACAGATTTTCACTCTAACAGACAACACTTCAGTGAATATCCTTGTTCTTTCCTTCATGTACACATGGGTGAGAAGACTTCTCTAGGGCAGAAGTAAAATCGATGGATCACAGGATATGGGCATTTAAAATCTTAATTATTATTGCTCACTTGCCCTTCAATGGACCAGCTTATACCATCCATAAGCAGGATACACAAGAGAATATGTTTTCCTCTACTCTAGTCAATACTTGGTATTACCAAACTTAAGAATTTTGTCAATATGAGTAAAAATTCTATTTCATTGCTTAATTTTTTATTTTTCTGCTTACAAATGAAATTGAGCACTTTTTTCCAAACACTTTTTTTTCAACATAGAAAAGACAGCCATTTGTATGTTTATTTCCATGAGTTCTATGTTCATATCTTTTGCCCATTTTTCTACTAGGTTATTTGTATTTTTACACTGACTTACAGGAATTTTATATAGATACTGGATACTTTTAATTTTTACATTTCATATTTTATTTACTTATTTTTAAAATTAATTTTATTGGAGTATTGTTGCTTTACAATGTTGTATTAGTTTCTGTTGCGCAGCAAAGTGAATCAGGTATACATATAAGAATACATTCTTTTTCGGATTTCCTTCCCATTTATGTCACCACAGAGCACCGAGTAGAGTTCCCTGTGCTATACAGTAGGTTTATACATAGTAGTGAGTATATTAATATGTTAGTCCTAGTCTCCTAATTTATCCCACCCCCTTTTTCCTCCCTTGGTAACCGTAAGTTTGTTCTCTGCGTCTGTGACTCTATCTCTCCTTTGTGAATATGTTCATCTGTACCATTTTACTAGATTCCATACACATATAAGTGATATTATTCAACATTTGTTTTTCTCCTCTGACTTGCTTCATTCTGTATGACGATCTCTAAGTCCACCAACATCTCTGCAAATGGCATTATTTCATTCTTTTTTATGGCTGAGTAATATTCCACTGTGTGTGTGTGTGTGTGTGTGTGTGTGTATCACATCTTTGTTATCCATTCCTCTGTTGATGGACATTTAGGTTGCTTCTATGTCCTGACTATTGTACATAGTGCTGCAATGATTGGAGTGCATGCATCCTTTTGAATTCTGGTTTTCTCCAGATATATGCCCAGGAGTAGAATTACTGGGCCATATGATGGCTCTACTTTTAGTTTTTAAGGAATCTCCATACTATTCTCCATAACGGTACCAATTTACATTCCCATAACAGTGTAGTTGTTCCCTTTTCTCCACACCTCTCCAGTGTTGATTATTAGATTTTTAGATGATGGCCATTCTGACTGGTGTGAGATGATACTTCTTTGTAGTTTTGATTTGCATTTCTCTAATAATTAATGATATTGAGCACCTTTTCATGTATTTGTTGGCTATCTGTATGTCTTCTTTGGAGAAGTGTCTATTTAGGTCTTCTGTCCATTTTTCAACTGGATTGTTTATTTTTTTGATATTGAGCTGCACAAGCCGTTTTAAATTTTAAAACATATATAAAGGTATATGGGGCTTCCCTGGTGGCTCAGTGGTAGAGAATCTACCTGTCAATGAAGGAGACATGGGTTTAATCCCTGGGTTGAGAAGATTCCCTGAAGAAGGAAGTGGCAACCCACTCTAATATTTTTCCTGTGAAATCCCATGGACAGATGAGCCTGGCCAGCTACAGTCCAGGTGTGCATATGTGTGTTAGTCGCTCAGTCATGTCCAACTCTTTGTGACCCCATGGACTGTAGCCTGCCAGGCCCCTCTGTCCATGGAACCTTCCAGCAAGAATACTGGAATTGGTTGTTATTTTCGTATTTAGAGAATCTTCCTGACCCAGGGATTGAACCCACGTGTCCTGCATTGCAGGCAGATTTGTTACCATCTGAGCTACCAGAGAAGCCCAAGGGGCTGCAAGAGTTGGACACAACTTAGTGACTAAACAACAACCACAACTACAACATGAGGATATATCTATGCAGATAGTGAGAAAGCAAACTTGGGATATATTTGTTTTGGAGAGGTAATGGAGTTTGCTGATGAATTTGATTGGAGCATGACAGAAAGATATCAAAAAAGACAAGTTTTTTTTTTTTTACCTGAGCCCCTGGGTGAGTAGTGGTATCATTTCCTGATATGGAGAGAATAGCAAGTTTAGGGGAACAGGATTATGAAGACTTTCCCTATTCACTCTGATAATACAGCATAGAAATTAAGGGCAAGGCCTCTGGGGTCAGATAGGCCTGGGCTCACAACTGGTGTTATGTTTTGAAGCATATACTTCATCT
The DNA here is from genome assembly GCA_006410615.1 of Neotragus moschatus. Taxonomy (NCBI): domain Eukaryota; kingdom Metazoa; phylum Chordata; class Mammalia; order Artiodactyla; family Bovidae; genus Neotragus; species Neotragus moschatus. Next base: position 539,968 of record SJYA01000852.1, read on the forward strand.
CTCTGGACCTTGGGATCCCTATTTGCAAAATGGGTGTATTAATAATATCGCCCACATAACACTGTTGGAATGATTAAATGTGACTATGTATGTACCGACACAATGGACACGAGTTTGAGCAAGCTCCAGGTGTTGGTGATGAACAGGGAAGCCTGGTGTGCTGCAGTCCATGGGTTTGCAAAGAGTCGGACATGACTGAGTGACTGAACTGAACTGAATTCACTAATACATGTGAGGTACTTAAGCATTCATGGCAAATAGGCAGTACTCCCTCTATAACACTTATGTATTCATTATTTTGAAAGGATCCCGCAAGGATGCCCAGTGTTCCTTCAATTGTAACATTCTTTGGTTCTGTTATCAGAATGTTAGATTTGGAAAACTGATATAGTATCAACGTACAGGTTAGATGGGAATGAGGAGATTTGTTGTTGTTTATTTGCTAAGTGTGTCCTACTCTTTGTGACCCATGGACTGCAGCACACCAGGCTCCTCTGTCCTCCAGTATCTCCTAGAGTTTGCTCAAATTTATGTCCATTGAGTCCATGATGCTATGTAACTATCTTATTATCTGCCATCCCCTTCTCCTTTTGCTTTCAATCTTTCCCAGCATCAGGCCTTTTCCAATGAGTCAGAAATGGGGAGATATGGAAGTGTACTACAGCCATAGCCCTTAGCACACAGCTGTGGCCGTGCACTGTTACTGACCCCCACATCTGTTACCCGGCAACAGTTACCCAGTACCATTAGTAGTCCTGCTCCACCATTGGTCCATGCCTGTCAGAAGACCCCTCCCCAAAGCAGCCAACTTCAATGAGCAACCATTAGTGGTCCTCTTCAGCCACTGATCACTGCCACAGTGGGCCCCTCCCACAAGCAACAAACTGTCAGTGAGCAACCACTAGTGGTCCCATTTGTTGGTGGAATAGTGGTCCTCAAGCAGACAGTGAGGTAAGAGGCAGATGCCGACTTTCTCCCCTGGGGCACCCAGCCCACTGGCCCCTGGGCCAGCAAGTGAACTGGTGTTTCAGGGAGCAGGCTGGGGACTGCATGTTCCAGCAGCAGGCAGCCCATTGGCCTTGGCCCAGGTCTTGAGGGAGCGGTGAACCTCTCTTCCATCCCTGTCTCTGTGACCTAAGGGCAGCAGTAGTCTGCCTGGGTCGCAGTCTGTGGGATCTGACCATCCCCACCTCCCCTCCCCATGGGGTGGCCTGTGGAGTCTGAGGGCCAGTTGGGTCCTGGGCACTGCTACAGTTGGGCAGGGTCTGGGGACCTGGCCCTGAGGAAGCTGCCAACTGAGATCTGCCTTCTCTTAGTTAGGACTGGGCCATTATGGGATGAAAGCTGTGCCTTGGAACCTTGCCCTTTCTTGTTACAACAGAATAACATTTGTTTGGTAGAGGTTTAACAGGAACATCATTACCTGATCATGGTGTGACCTCAAGAACAAAGCATCTGACAGGAAGTTTACAACCCATGTGCCTCCCTCACCTTTCCTAGAAAAGAGCTTTGATGAAAGCTTATGGGGAGTTCAGGGGTTTTTAAGGCATGTGTTACAAACCTCCTTGCAGGGCTTTGTTGTAAACCTTTCTCTGCTCCAAAGTCGGACGTTTTGGTATTGCTTGGCCTCGTTGTTCATTGGGCACATGGACTTGTGTTTCAGTAACATGAGCAGCATGCAAGCTAAGTTGCTTCAGCCGTGTCTGACTCTTTGTGACCCTATGGACTGTAGCCCACCAGGCTCCTCTGTCCACAGGCTTCTCCAGGGAAAATACTGGAGTGGATTTCCACGCCCTCCTCCAGAGGATCGAACCCACGTCTCCTGCGTCTCCTGCATGGCAGGCAGATTCTTTATTTCTGAGCCACAAGGGAAGCCCAACAGGAGCAGAAATCTTACTAAATTATTCTTCGAGAGACATCAACAACAGTGGTATGAGAACAGAGGGGAACGAGGAAATAGAGACCATGCTACAGAGGAAACATGACAAGATTTGGCAAGTGATGAGCTGTGAAAAAGAGGATAAAGATACCTGACTTTCTAACTTGGAAAAATTGGGACAGAACCATTAACAAAGATATGAAGGCCAACATATCAGCTTCCCAGCTGGCACTAATGGTAAAGAATCCACCTGCCACTGCAGAAGATTCAAGAAATGAGGGTTCGATCTCTGGGTAGGCAAAATGCCCTGGAGAAGGAAATGGAGACCCACTCCAGTATTCTTGCCTGGAAAATTCCATGAGCAGAGAAGCCTGGCAGGCTACACTCCATGGGGCTGCAATACAAAACACATGTAATCCACAGGAAAGCCAACATACAGAGTAGCCTTGGGGAAAGGAAAAGACACCTTCAGTTTGAACTGAAGTATTAGCAATACTAGAAGTTAGATATCAAGTAGAATCATGCCTAGTATACAGTAAGTGCTCAATACCTATTGAATGTTTCATAGATCTTCTGGGTAAGCACCATTTGATAGAAATACAATGAGAGACACAAATGTAAGCCATGTGTCAAAATGTAAGCCATGTGTCAAAATTTTATAAAAAATTTTCTAGCAGTCACATTTAAAAAAGTAAAGAGAAACAGATGAAACTAATTTTGATAATATATTTTACTTAATGCCAAAATATTATTGTGCCAACACTTAGTCAATATAAAAATGCCAAAAATACTAATATATTTTCATGCTCTTTGAAATCTAGTACATGTTTTATACCTACAGCATATCCCAGTTTCAACCTGCTGTCCAGTGGCTGCTGTACTGGACAGTTCTAGGTGGAGGTGATTGTCAGGCAGTGGATTATAACGACTGAATTCCAGAAAAGAGGTCAGTCTAGCATCATCTTCATGGTGGAGAAAATCAGATGACAGGATGGACTTTGTTAAGGGAGAGAAGCAAGAGGAAAAGTGAACCCAAGGCTGCTGCTGCTGCTGCTAAGTCACTTCAGTCGTGTCTGACTGTGCAGTCCTATAGACGGCAGCCCATGAGGCTCCACCATCCCTGGGATTTCTCCAGGCAATAACACTGGAGTGGGTTGCCATTTCCTTTTCCAGAACTCAAGGCAAAATGGGGTAATAATTCGTTTTGTAAGAATTTGACTTCTCCATTGGATTGCTTGGCCCCAGAAAAGAGATGAATTAGTAATACTGATTCAATCCATGTTTTATTGAATTGCTCTCTTGTTTTCTCTACTATTTGAAAGTATCTTGTTCATATATTTGTCTACTGTCCATCTTCCTCTTATTATAATGTAAGTCTCGTTTATACATTATTAAATTCCCAGGATAGTATTGCTTATACATTAAGGCTCAGTAAATACCTGTGGGTTAAAAGCCAAATCTCTGCCTTTGGAGATTTATAATATGATTGATAGGCAAGTGTTCCATAGAAGAAGAAATAACATTTTGATAGATTATTAGAGAATTAAAGTCCTAATGAATAGTACTGCTAATGTGGGGTCCAAGAGTTCAAAAGAGATAGATCTATAGGGTTTCAAGTAGCCTAGAAACACAGAAATGAAATATGCACTGTGTCTTTAATGGTGGCTAGCCTTTGGATATTTAGAAAAGAGGGGCATATGCAAAGATGGGGATGAATAGAAATAGTTTAGTTGTAATAGATTTTGGGGAAATGTAAGATATCAAGTTGGAACAGTAGCCACTAAAGTTTCTGAGAAGGTGTACAAAGCAGAATTTTACAAATGGTATATAAAATGGATCAGAGAAGCAAAAGCTGGTAGGCAATTATCATAATATCCAGAAGGTGATGAGGTTTGGATTGTGGTGATGTTTCTGGGGATAGGCAGGAGAAGAGATATGAGAGATGTTTAAATAAAAGCCTTAATGAATTTTGTTTTGGACTAAATATGCATTGGATGGTCAAATGTGTTGCTAAGGACAGCTCCAAGTTTCTGAACTTGGTTGACTGAGTGATGGTGCCATAAACTGAAAGTTCCAAATGGTAAATTCCTTTCAGGGGTGGGGGCTGAGGGAGGAAAATGGTTGAAGTCAAAATGATGGAAGATATCCAAGTGGAAATTTCCAGTAAACCTTCAGATGACTAAGGGATTCAGAAAATGTAGGCACTTTCCAAAACGTCTGTTCTTTTTGTCTATATACAAAGTGTTTACTTTATGTGTTTCCCTGTGGCTCTGTTGATTACATTCTTAAGTGTGGTTTGAAGCTCCTCTGGCTTCAAACTTGTATTTGTTTTGGGCATGGTTGGAGTAGAGTGCTAATGAGCACAAGGTCATAGGTTTGATCCCCAGAAGGGCCAGTTCGTTTCATGGAGAGGAAAATTGTGTTCCGTGGTTCACAGACCTTACCCTTAATCCTGTCTGCCTGTCTCTAAACTATGTAGCATGGGTCCCCAGGGGGCCCAGTGAGAAAGTGTGAGTGGTTGTTTGCAAATCATTAAAACTACTGGAAGAATGACTCCACGTGGGTTTATCTGGGGTGCTTCTTCAAAAAGCTTAGTCTTCCTTCCTCCTTCAGCTCGTGGGACAGAGATCAGATTTTCAGAGACAATAGCCTGACCAAACGCGCATGGAACTGTCCTGGTGATGGCCACCCACATCTGGTTCCCACATTCATTTACTTCTTAGGTAAAAAGCAGTGTACTGATCCAGGAATATGTGGTACTTCAGTGCAAGAGTTTACTTATGAGTTTTGGAGTTTTATCTGTTTGACTTTTAGAATTGGCTTATTAATACTAAACAAATAAACCCTGAAGGGCTTAAACATGCCCCAGAGCCTCTAAGCAAACCTTTCACTGACTGATTTTCCTTATCTTATCCAGCTGCTTTTAGCTTGCTATGTACTCTTTCTGGGAAATACAACTCTCCACTCAGAATTCTTGCAATGGTCATACAAGGATACAGCATAGAATGTGCTGTGTTTAAAAGAGTGATGGTCTCCACAGACAGCCGTTGGGCAAACCCACAGAAGGCATCTTCCACAGAAGTGTAGAGTTGCCAGACTTTGCTGGGATAGCATCTGAGGTCTGTTTCTGTGGACACTGCATTTTCAAAAATCAATCCCAGAGATTCTCAAGTTGCTTTTCCAGTGACTGATACACCCCTTGGGTCCTGCAGGAGTAACCCCAAAGAGGATTTGGAGTAATGTTACACACACAATGAAAGATAAAAAATAAATTCTTACAGCTTAAGAAGACTTGAAAATATATTCTCTTCTCTTTCAGGGATGTGTTTGCCTCATGAGGGATATTTCTATTATTTGATATTATGGAAAACTGAAAAAACTGAGACGTAAGAGACCAGACCATCAAATATCATTAATAGCAATTGCTAAGAATAATCATGATGACTTAGAAGAATATGGATTGGAATAAATATGACTAAAAGTAAAAAGTGAAATAATTGACGGTATGTGCTGAAAAAGCCAGTAAAATTGGTTGAGAAATTATTGAAAAATACAAAGCCAATGGAGATTTTGCATGATGACAAATAACTGACTTATTTGCGTTGTTTCTTTGAATTACTTATATTAAATGTCTTAGTATTATTTAGGAAGGGCCTGAAAATATCATATAAATAGTTAATAATCATTATATGGAAAATTTGTCACTGTGCTGACTGGGCTGGGCTAGGCTAGGGAGAGGAAAGAGAAAGGATTAAAGTGACACAGCAAGAAAATGTTAGACTTGAACTTTTACATTTGCTTTTGTTGTATAAGGATTTTTTTTTCTTTTTTTTTTTTTTTGGCTCAAGCATTACTTTCCCCCTGAAATGCTAAGTCAGAGTAAAATTAGGGGAGGAGGTGGTCACTTGTTCAGAATAGTTGGGGCCATGAGTCAGAGTGTACATGGAAAAGGGTGTGACAAAGCCAATGGAGAGAATTGTGCCCTGAATATCTTAGATCCTTAATAAGTACTGTCATTCCTAATAATAATAATAGAAGTAGTGACAACAAAAGTATCAACAAGAACTGAGGAGCTGACTAGTGCTGGACTGTGCCAGTGTTTTCAGCCATAGAAAAACCAAAAAGATGAGATGGATAAATTGAGATGATGTGATGAATTCACCATAAAGATTAATTTATTAAATTTAAGAGACTGCTCTTTAGTCTGAGATTATATTCATGTCATGTTTTCAAATGATTCCCTTCGAATCACATGGTGGTAATGATTGGTTTTTTAAAGTGTCCTGAGTTTAACCAGATAAAGACTTTGCCATCTTATTTCAGTTTCTTGAAAATTCTACTCTTATTTTTGGAAATTTTACAATTTTGAGAAACCTAGAAATTTAGGAACTGTTGCATGATAGTGTTTAATCCTCAAATACCATTAAGAGGTAGATACTGTTGTTGTTGTTGTTATTAATACCATTTTACAAAAGAGGAAACTGAGCCTCACAGAGGTTGTTTGTCTAGAGAACCCAGCTAGAAGGGTCAGAGCCACAACACGCACCCACATCGCCTGATTTTAGCACTCATGCTTCTCTCCTCTATGTTATTCCTGTGCCTTGGAGTACAGAATGAAGCAGGGCAAAACTAATAGAGTTACTCCAAGAGAACGCACTGGTCATAGCAAACACCCTCTTCCAACAACACAAGAGAAGACTCTACACATGGACATCACCAGATGGGCAACACCGAAATCAGATTGATTATACTCTTTGCAGCCAAAGATGGAGAAGCTCCATACAGTCAGCAAAAACAAGAATGGGAGCTGACTGTGGATGATCATGAACTCCTTATTGCCAAATTCAGACTGAAATTGAAGAAAGTGGAGAAAACCACTAGACCATTCAGGTATGACCTAAATCAAATCCCTTATGACTATACAGTGGAAGCGAGACATTTAAGGGACTAGATCTGACAGACAGAGTGCCTGATGAACCATGGACTGAGGTTCGTGACATTGTACAGAAGACAGGGATCAAGACCATCTTCAAGACAAAGAAATGCAAAAAAACAAAATGGCTGCCTGAGGAGGCCTTACAAATAGCTGTGAAAAGGAGAGAAGCGAAAAGCAAAGGAGAAAAGAAAAGATATACCCATTTGAATTCAGAGTTCCAAAGAATAGCAAGGAGAGATAAGAAAGCCTTCCTCAGTGATCAACGCAAAGAGATAGAGGAAAACAACAGAATGGGAGACTCTAGACATCTCTTCAAGATAATTGGAGATACCAAGGGAATATTNCTGGGAAAGATTGAGGGCAGGAGGAGAAGTGGATGACAGAGGATGAGACGGCTGGATGGCATCACCAACTCAATGAACATGGGTTTGGGTGAACTCCGGGAGTTAGTGATGGACAAGGAGGCCTGGTATGCTACTGTTCATGGGGTTGCAAAGAGTCGGACATGACTGAGTAAATGAACTGAACTGAACTGATTAGTTATGTCCAGAGAGGGGAGCAGAAATGATTCTAGGTATTTTAATCAGAGGATATTTAATACAGGTGATGGGAGAAATAAGTAGTCAAATAAGAGAAGGGAGTCAATCCAGAGATCAACAACATCAGGAAGTCACTACCATCTCTAGAACTGGGGAGACACAGAGAGGAAGTCATGTTCCCCTCTGAGAAAAGCCATATGGATGGATCTAGGTCCACCTTGGGGACAGTGTGCTATTCTAAGTGGGAGGCAGAGCCTGCAATTACTGCTGAAGATGCTATTTGAAGCAGAGAAAAAAAGGAGGAAACACCCTGGCTTATTGCTTCTTCCTGATCTCTATTGCTGTTAGTGCCTCTTGTCAGCCAAACCTACCTGGAAATCAGAGAAACAGGAGCTAGAAAATGTAGCTCCTTGTGAAACAGAGCAGATAAACAGAACGTTAGGAAATGGATATGAGAGTAAATAGATGAACATCCAGTACATTCTAGCATAAATATATATTAAATTATTTCACTGTATCTTTTTTACTGCAGTGAAGACTAGAGATACCAGAGGAGAGTTTTCCATATTAACTAAGAGAATGGCTCAAATGGTAAAGCATCTGCCTGCAATGCAAGAGACCCACGTTCAGTCTCTGGGTCGGGAAGATTCTCTGGAGAAAGAAATGGTTACCCACTTCAGTATTCTTGCCCGGAGAATTCCACGGACAGAGGAGCCTAGCAGGCTACCGTCCAAGGGGTCGCAAAGAGTCAGACCTGACTCAGCAACTAACACTTTCACTTTCACTTCAGGAAAGGAATGGAAATGTTTCCATTTCCAAAAGATCTTTACAGGAGAGAGAGACAGAAAAAAAAACAAAAAAATGAGGAGAGAATATTAGTCCTGGAGCAACCCGAGTGGCTGAATTACAAATCTGGGCCAAATAAGGTGTGAGAGTACAATCCTGAGTATGATCTCTTCCTCTCTTCCTGCTGTCTCCTTCCCTCTCCAGAGGGGCACTTGCTCCAGCTGTTTGTCTCTCACATCCTTTAGGCACTTACACTTGAGTTCTGTGTGTGGGGGATGGAATGGAGGATTCAGCCACAGCACTTATGTAGAGAAGCTGCTGTGAATACAGACTATGAATCCCCCAAATTTCCATTTGGAGAGCCTCTCCCCAGTGTTCCCTCAAGTGGAGGAGTTTGAGGACTAGTGGGAGCCACTGACTTCAATAAATGCAGTAGAGTTAGAAAGTCATAGGACAGTTACTTGCTCTTAACTTGCCTGGTAGTAACCATGATAAAGAGAAAGCTCCCTTCTAGGCCACATTTCTGACCTTGCTTGAAATCCAAGGTCAAATTTTACTTCTGATGTATTGCTGCTGTTGTCTCAAATCCAATTTACATATGTTTCTGTTTTCACTGATTGCTTTATTCTTTTCCAAATCATCTCATCGCATCACAGGGTGAAGGAAAGAACATTTAGAAAACAGATGTTGTATTAACCATAACCATTATCCTTTATTGGATCCCAAAGAGGTTTATCTCTATCCATAAACAGGTGAGGGAGATAGAAGCTTTCAGCTCAGCTCTACACTTTAAATGCCTCACTGGGAAGAGGGCAAAGGCTCTGCCATCCATCTGTCATCATGACTCAGGTAGGATCATAATTGTTGTATTCAGCCCTATCATACCCAAAGCTCCCCTTTTTATAGCAAACATTTTATGATATACTGTTTAATATCCCAAAGTGAAATTCATAGATAATACATACACAAGTTCAACAAAAACAAAAGTGATGCCTGAACTGTAATATAAAGTAGAATGAAAACAGTTTGTAGCAAAATAACATGCATTGCAGAGTAGAAATGCTAAGGCTTAACTCTATTAGAAAACATGGTGAAGTGGTCAGATATTCACCCCATGTGGAAAATTATGAACATGATGGCTGTAAGAAGACTGATACAGATAGAGAATGAAGAGATTCAAATCGCACAGTTAGCACTGCCGTCAGTGATGCTTTTTCTGGAGCAGTGGACAATGCTTGATAAAATTCCAAATGAAATAAGTTACCACCTTCCATTTAGTTTACAATGGTAGCATTCCTGGAAAATTCAATTTATGTTAAAATCATGCTTAATTATAAATAGGTTTATCATCTGCATGAAGTGTCTGGAGCTCTAACCTCTGCCCAATAAATATCCATGATACCCCTTAATCATTGTGATTGACAACCCCAAATGTCCCTGCACATTTCCCAAATACCATCTAGGGCTAGAACTATACCCACTGGGAGTCCCTAGAGTGGGATAACTAAGGCCTTTTAGAAGGACAGGGATATAGAAACTAGGAACATGAACTCTAGGAGCCCATATTTTTGTCTGTGGAAGCGTTGCTTCAACCATGTTTCTTGAGACCTCACTGACTCTGACAAAATGTCACGAGAACAATAGGTGTGTTGTTGCCAGAGCTCTTGGCAAGATTCTTTGTAATCAGTTTCTAGTTTTACTTTTTTAGAAAGAGTTTATTTCTGAACTATGTAAGAACTCAAGACATACCTTTCTTGGCTGAGACTGATTTACCCTTGGGTATTACATGCATGATGGGAAGGGCTATCACAAAATGACACTGGGATGTGGACTGTAGAGGAATGGCCATAGGTAAGGTTAAAGGCCCAGTTAGATATATTGATTATTGAGCAGAAATGCTGATTTATCTTAAGTTCATATTAAAGAATAGTTTACCTCTCAAACATCCAATTAACTCTATTTCTGCCTTGTACAACCAAATATGAACAAGAATGTATCAGTGTATAGAATTGTCCTTGCATCTGGATTGGGGCATGAATGATGAAGTAGTGAAAGCACGTTTTGATGTCTTCAAACCCAGCTTCCAGGCTGCTCTGCCTGTCTCTGACCTTCGGCAAGTTAAATAATGTCTTTGAACCTCCATTTCCTCATGTGTATAATAGGGCTCATAATAGTGCCAAACTCGTAGGATTTTTATAAAGACTAATGATAAAATATAGGTGAACTACTTAGTGTAGTGACTGATCCATAGTTAGTGCTCAGCAAATATTAACCATTGTTGGGGTAGTGATAATTCATCACTCATACAGATCTTATAGGAAGGAAAAATATAATTTTTAAAAAGAGACTATAATTTGACCTTGATGATCTTGAAAGAAGACAATTCTTGGGGACAGAATTGCTCTTTTGTTTAGGAAAGAAACAACTTTTGGGCATATGCAATGATAAAAGGTGAGCTGGCCTGCCCCAGTTCCCACTATGGGCAAAGCTGTGGTAGAGAACTGTAGTAGAATTTTCTTGCAAATTCTTTCACGGGGAGAAGAGGAAGGGTTGGATAGGAAGTAATTTCTGGGAGAGTTTGCAGAAGAGAGGAAGGGAACTTACTAAGATGACAGTTATGTTTGACATCTTTCTGCCCTCTTCCTTCCCCATCCACAAAACTTCTAATGAAAAGACTGTCCCCAGATTAGCCACACACATGTCACATGCTGTACACAATGCACCTAGAAGCTTATGGTCACAGGAGGCACGCTGCTGAGCACAAGCAGAATGAGGAAGTTTAGTCCTCATGTTGGTCCTAGGAAGAACCATGGAGACTCTGAGTGAGNCCACAAAACTTCTAATGAAAAGACTGTCCCCAGATTAGCCACACACATGTCACATGCTGTACACAATGCACCTAGAAGCTTATGGTCACAGGAGGCACGCTGCTGAGCACAAGCAGAATGAGGAAGTTTAGTCCTCATGTTGGTCCTAGGAAGAACCATGGAGACTCTGAGTGAGTGAAATTGGGTGTAATGATGAGCCCCATGTGGGAAAATGATACAGAAAACTTTAGTAATATTATTAGTTCCTTAAAATCAAGTGCAAAACTTGTGAGCCTTTTTTACATTTAGGTAAATTTCCCAATAATTCACAGAGGGTTTAAGTAAAGGGAAACAGAATGAGATGCTTTCAAACAACAAGAGGGAAATTATCAACACTAATTTCCACCTGGTGCTTCCACAAATGCTACTGTGAGTTTGATATTCACAGTGTCTATTCAGTAAAGAATGAGATTTATTGAAACAAAAACTCAGTGTTGAGAGATCACATTCTTATAACATCTCTCCATATGGGAGTGTATTAAATGCTGCTTGTATATTATGTGCCCTGCGTGATAGAAAAGTTTTTCCTAAATGCTTTATGTCATGGGTTATAACTCACTGTTGGATTCCAGTGAGTGGGATGGCTTACCTAGAACTGCTTTATTGTTAATGCATCTATCATACAATTTATACATCTCTTACATAGTTTGTACAAGTTCTTTGAAACATTTATTTTTAAATATAACCTGTAAATTTTGTAAGATATCTCCATTCTGGTGTATGATTAGTTTTATTTTCTGGGTAAGTTTTCATGTTTTATTTGCTGCGATGATCTTAATAAAAATGCTACATTACAATATAATTCTTAAGGAATGACACATTACACCAACACTGTCCAAAAGAACTAATTAATCAAACACGATTAATTTTAATGTAATTACTAAAGAAAGATATATCATTTTATTATGACGCTCTAGCCATACATTTTCAAAATATGCTTATTAAACAGTAAATGTCAGATAATGATTCAGTTAGTTACATTTTTAGAAGTCATTAGGATCGACATTCCTCTGCCATAAATGAACTGAATAATAATTTCAAATACAGAGTTAATTTAATAAAAAATATGTTTTGAACGAAGACAGATATAATGAATGACCAATCGTTATTTTCTGGTTTCAGAGTAGCAGGGAAGAGTAATTCAGTATCTGTAAGTTTACTTATCACACTTGGCCTATAAATGTGATAAAAACAAATGAAGCAAAACACATGAAGTAATCCCAGGTTTCAACTTCATTAGCTCTTTCAGCAAAAAGAGATCTGACATAGTACTTGGGGCCTTTGTATAAACTGAACACAAGCTGCATGATGTTTGAAAGTTTTTGATATTTGAATAGACATTTTAATAATACACAGACACAGATAAGAGACGTGAGTAGGTGACTTGAGGTTTCAGAGTCCCTCCTGCAGTGTGTTTAGCAGCAGGTACAAGATAAATATCCAAAAAAAAAATCAGATTAAGGGATTAACAGTAGTGATTTTGCTATGGGTAAGTGAGTGGGGCCAGTGGGTGGTTTGGAAGGAATTTTTGAGTTCTTCTTTCATTTTTCCTAATTTTACATCAGTGGATTTAGGCCTGGGCAATTAAAAAAAAAAAAGCATATCTTAAGGAGAGTGAAGGCCATTTGAAGGTGACAGGTGAGATTCAGCAGGGGGTTAAACAGGAAAAACTATATCTTAATTTACATTTCAGTTGGGCAGTGACATTCAAACTTTTGTGTTCTCTTTTTAAGTGGTTTTTTCTTGAAAGACCTTATCAATGACAGTTGAAGAATGGGGAGAAATGGGGACCATGTTTAAGATCAATGTGGCTTCATAAATTAAGAAAACAGGTGAAATGTATGTTTTAAAAGAGGTCCCTTTCATTTCAGGGTTTCAGTTTGGTCAGTCCTCTACAAAATTTTGAGACAGATACTAAATGAATAAGGACTAAGAGGAAAAAAAGAGTTTCAAAACTTCCCTGGGCCTCTGTCTCATCTATGAGAGGTTCTCTACAAAAAGTATTGCTCCAGATAGGATTTGATTGTTTAAATTTGTATCTTTATCCTGTACCACACGCACTTAAAGCTCAGACAGTCATCTCATCTCCTGTTTTTTTTTAAATAGAATTCACACCAAAAAGATATCTATGTATCAATTTCTAATACCTAACAGAAAAGTCTTTAAAAATATTAACATAGCAATAAGCAAATATGTACTATAGGATTAAACACTAGCATCAAAAACAAACAAACCCAAAACAAAGAACCAACGAAATTTTCTCTTGTTTTTTGCCCCTTTCAGATTTTGGACTTTATGAGCATTGCAGGAGAGGGGCATGAAGAATCACACTTATTTTATTTTAAAATTTTAAAATAAATGATTCCATAATGATGCATAAATCAGATTATTCTTTTGAAAACATCAATGGGAAAGCCCAGGTGATTTGAAGGGAAATGCTCTTTCTAATGAAGAGAGCCAAATAGGATCTGTCTCTAATAAATTAGTACAATCTTTTAAGATTAAAAATAGCAAACACATTTTTAAATAGTCTGATTATAGCTTCAACAAGTCAAACATACATTTCTATCTAGCCTATAGTTTTAATGAGTCAGTCTGTGTGGGTTTAACTTATCATCCCTTATTCCAATATAAAAAAAGAAGAAGAAAACAAGTCATTTTTGAATATTAAGATATTCATAAAGACTGTATAAAGTAAAAAACAATAACAAAAAAATCTTCACAGATTGTTAGCCATCTCTTTCAACGATTTCTCATAAATTCTTCTCTGTCCTTATCAGTAGATAACCCCCATCTCAGAAGGAAATACTTTCCAACACTTCCCAATGAGATCAGTGATTGCTTTTAGGAGAGCTCCTGCTCTTTGAGATGTTTAGCTGAAGGGAGAATATCTTCTATTAAACCAGTCGATGCCAAAGAACTACTCGAGGGGGATGTGGCAGAAGCTATTTTTAGCAGGTGAATCTATGCCTTTCTCTCTTTGTTTTTATTTTCCCCACTTGCTGAGTATGTTTTAGAGCAAAGCACACACACACACACACACACACACACACACACAAAGCAATGAGTAACTCAATCATCTTTTCAATTCTGCCATTTGCCTATAAGGTCTTTTTTTTTCTTTTTTCTTTCCCTTGCTCCTGAATTAAAGTGTTCAGATAGGATAATATATTGCTAATTTTGTTGAGTTTGAGAGCCAACAAAACAATGGAGCCTTCTAACTTAAAACAATTTTCATCTTCTGCCTTTGCACCCCCAAACTCACCATTTGGTGAACAGTTCACTACTTGCAAGTGATAAAAAGTTGAAAGGTGGTGGTGACTAGACCTAATGCTATTTTCTTATGCCATCTAGCTATAGAATTGTTGTTTTCATACATTAAAAAAATATGTCTATGCTTTCTTTTTTTTCTTTTTTTCTTTTTTTTTAGTCAAGTACTTTCTTAAAGAAACGTTAGCACCACATTGGCATAGCTGGCCAAACAATAAATGGGAAAGCAAAATGTGCTACATCTTCCATTTTAAAGCATTCTCCCAAGTGCATAACTAGTAACAGAAACCCTGAAGCCACAGTGCATGAGATGGTTTCATCTACACAAACATTGACATTCCAAGGAGCGGAAGGATTCTCAAGGGAGACCAGGCTTTTTTTTTTTTTTTCTCAAAGATTTTTCAAGGAAGTGATTTTTTTCTCAATATTCCATTGGACTCTTAGGATGAGTGTGTGTGTGTGTGTGTGTGTGTGTGTGTGTGTGTGTGTGTGTAGGGTGAGTATTGGGAGAGGTTTTCCTTATCTCTAGAAGAATGGATTCTGATGGAAAGATGCTTTCACTTTTTCAGTGGGTCTTCCTCATTTTAAAATGTTCTGATAATACAATTATACTCTTTGAGGAACTTGGAATGGACATTTGACCTAGGTATTCAGTGTTGTCAATTAAACTGGAAATCAACCCATAAACTGAAAGCTCACTCTTACACATATTTATAGTTCTTTTGTAAATATCTTGATATTGCCTCATCTTAAAATTCTAAAGTAAAGTTTACGAATTGAGTTGTAAGATATTAAGTGCTTCCTTCTGTCAATACTGGGTCATTCTGCTGTACTATATAGTGATCAGCTGGCTTTTGGAGTTGACAGCAGTTTGACTTCTAGTTTTAAATCATTTGAAAATAAGATAGTGGGTTAGCAAAATTAGCTAATTTTTAATTAGCTGACTTATGATACAGTTGAATAGGACTATGTGTTAGAAAAAAATAAGAAAAGTAATACGGCTTTCCATATTTAAGCTTTTCTCACTGGGATATTTTTGGTTATGAATAGAATTATTAATGAATCAAACAAGTAATAGACACTCTTAGAATTAACATATTCACCTATGTCTGGAAATATACTAAGTCTATAGAAGGTTTCATGTAACATGTTGTTGGTAGTCAGTAATTTTAAAAGGTATACAGTAGGAATAAGAAATAAAAATCAGAAGTGCCAGTTTGGGAAAATGGATCCATTATCTCAATCCACAGAACCCGTATGTCTAGAAAACAGATGAAGAGCAAAACCACGTATGGTTTCTTTTACATTGTCCACAGTGATCAGAACATAGCTCAGCATGATGGAGGTGCTGAATTCAAATAACACTGTGGACTGAGGTTAAAATACCAGTTGGCTGAAAGGGACATCTATTAAAGAGGCCTCTTTTTGCATAAGTTTGGAGATAACAAGAAATTTGTTTTTTTCTGGCCTCTGAACCTTGAGGTGAACCAGTGGGATGAAAACTAAAGATGCTATTTGTGTTTTGCATGTACATTCTCCAAGAATAAAAGGGATATAATTTACATGAAATAATCAAGTCTGGTTGCTTTTTACCAAAAAATTCTAAGGCAGATAAAAAGATATGAATGATGAATGATTTGTTGTTTTCGTAAGAAAACCTTGATATATAGACAGGAAATATTTTTCTAGGTCAGCATGGACTTGTTCTTGGGTTTTCTTCATACCAATTTTCAACTGAATGGATAAGATACATCCACAGAGGACTAGAAGCCACTCTTCTAAGCAGACATGAGTTATCAGCTAGAAAATTTCTATCTGTGAAAGAAACTTTCGTCTCTCAATTTGCAACTCTAGTTAAGCATATTTTTGTCAAAAAATTTAAAAATATATGTTTAGGATATACTTCCAAGGATAAGAACAAAATACATTCAGGAAAGTAAATTTGTGACTTTTTATTAGTTATTATTTCAGCATTTGAAATCTTGGGCTTAAAGAGAGGAAATAACTGTGGCTTTCAAAATGAATAGTCTCATTTATGAT